>OY970824.1:18170199-18360199 GCA_963853835.1 Calendula officinalis | reverse complement strand
GTCGTTTCCAGAAGAAAGAACCGAAACTAAAACGAAAATAACTAAAACAGTGAAATTGATAGAATAGTCCATCTATTTTACGGTATAGACGCTTATGACCTCCCCCTCTATGCCCTGCGGTAATGATTCCTCTGGCATTACGACCTTTACCACAATGATGCTGTCCAGTTTAAGGAAAGCAGTATACTCATGACCAGGCACAGCAGAATAAAGGCCTAACTCTCAAAGTAGTGATGTTCCCCGAAGCTTGTGATTTGGTTTTTGATGCAGCAAGTAGGGGAAAACAATTCTTAATTGTTGGCACTAAAAATAAAGAAGCTGATTCAGTATCAAATAAAAAAAATAAAAATAAATACCATTTTGGCTGGCTCATTATCCATGGGAAGAAGGTGGTCAGCCAAACAGCGGTCCACTTTGTACGTTTGCTGAGCAGACCAATCAGTCATTTTTTTTTTGAAAAAGGAAAAGGAAGGGAACTTCTCACCGAAGGAGGCAGTAGGAATGAAGGAGGCGGGAAGCTACTATAGCTCCGGATCCTTTACTGCAAATGAGACTTTCCAACTTGCGGGCACCTGAAAGTTCTTGCTCTTTCACTGATTACCAGCTTATGACACGCGGGTCGGGCTCCTAGGTGGCGCGTTCGTGGAGGCAACCCGAAGGAAGAGCAAAAAGAAGGTTGGGTGCTTGTGGGGCAAGGCCCCCCGGCCTCGAATAGGAGGGGGCTTAGCTCTGGATCCTCCCTGCTTGCAGAAATGAAGGACCTGACCTGTAATAGGTGGTGTAAATGTCCTTATTTATTATAGGATGAAGAGCGGCAACCACTGGAATATTACAGAACGATCTAAAGAGGGTCATAGCTTATTCAACTTGCAGTCAATTTCCCAAGGGCAGGTAAAACGAGGCCTAGACGGATGGGAACTCCTACTCTGACTATAGTTTTGCGATCTCCCCAAGTAGGATTCGAACCTACGACCAATCAGTTAACAGCCGACCGCTCTACCACTGAGCTACTGAGGAACAACGGGACGGTCTTCTGTTGGCAATTGAATCAACTCTTACTGCTCGAGTAGACGGTCTTCTTGGTGAGTGAATCATCTTCATCCTATAATAAATATAGTTCCTTGGATCAAGTCTTTTCTTTGAGTAAAGCCAAAGCCTTTAGCGACTAGCCTGACCTTTTCCTCCTAAGAGGAATCACGACCACCACATTCCCTTAAACGCCTATGGTTTAAGGAAGGGCGAGTTGAAGACAGAGCAGAGGAGGCGCTTCAACCTAGGCAACTCAAAGCTTATAACACTTCTCCTTCCGACTTTCCAGCACCGGGCAGGTGTCTGCCAACGGTAAGACTTTAATTAAAAGGGTAAAAGCCCGTTGTTATACTTGGTCTAGAGGCGCTATTTACGCCCATATTACCCAAAAGAGGCAACTTCAGGACTGGTTTTCAGTTCAAGAGTCCCCTATTGTGTATTTTGATGCCCCTATCTTCTGGTAAAACCTACAGTACGAAGATATCCCACGTAGCTAAAATCAGGGAGTATTTATTTTTGATTTGGGACAAATGGATTCACGGAAAACTTATCTTGAGTTTTCCCTGTGTCCGTGAGTGTTGGTGTAGTTGCTATTTCAGTATCAACCCTTTGAGAACCTGACCTGTTGATACCTATTGACATGGGGACCTCTATAAATATAGTGTTGGTGTAGTTGCTATTTCAGTATCAGTTTTATTATTTAACCCTTTGTTGATACCTATCAAATAAAACGGTAGTGCCTCTATAAATCCAAACCAATCAGTGCCTTCTTGTCTATCCTGACTTGCAGCTCTTAAGATTCCAGGAGATCATATTGAAAACGCTCCTAACCCAAGCCCTTCCTTCGTAGAGCCATGTATTGTAAGTGATCCGAACCTGCCCGGTTGATTGATTTTATTAAAAGTTCGTGCAGCTGAAAATAGGGGCATCAAAATACACAATAGGGAAATGGAATATTATACTTAATTTGAATAGGTTCGTACGGATTTGGGAAAACTTCCTGATAGGGACATTGCTTAAATATGATTTTATTGTCGGTTGATCCATTTGATGACAGGGAGTATTTATTTTGATGCCAACAACGAGATAGGTTCAAGTAGCTATTAACTTCTCTTTGGAGGAAATTTGTACTGGTTTTTTTCGATGACATCTTGATTTACAGTGACAGCTATGAGATCCTAACAACGTCATGGCATGCTCAATTATCTCTTAACCTAGCTATGTTAGGCTCTTTAAAAGGGTGGGTTGGTAATTAGACAGGAAAGCTTTGCATGCCAAACTTGCGGGGGCTTATGTTGTTGGTCAGTTTCTCTGGGGCAAGTTTATGAGATCTTTGCGCAGAGTTCTATTACTATTAATGGGTGGCTCCGCGATTTCTTAAAAGTCAATAAGCAAAAATATTTATGAAAGCAAGTCCCATCGAGTGGAGTCAAGGCATGCCTTAAGGTAGTAAACACCAAGTGACAATAAGATTTCATTATGTAGCTTCTCCGTTCCCGGGTTCGATGAAATTGAGACTAAAGGGAGAGGAGCGAAAGAAGAGGATGTTGCTTTTAAAATCCCAGCGCAAACGTGGTAAGGTAAGAGCCTTTTTAAAATTCATTGCTAAGCCAGATATGGCGAGTCAGGACCACCTCAGAGGGGCCTAGAGGCCCTATTAACCCATGCTTAGACGCCTTCAGGGCTCATACTACATACACTTATTCTCGTCTGTTAAATGCCCTTATTTCAGTAGAGTTCCAAACCTCGCCTCGCTCTTGTGACATGCTATGTTTCCCCTCTCTATTCCCAAGTAAAGGGTGAGTCCCATGCGACAAATGTCATTATTGTTACGCCGACCACCAGGCCGTGAGGCTTTCCCAGGGGATGTTTTCTATGGGCAATCTGTCTTTTCAAAGCTATCGCCCCAATCTAAAAAATATTCTTGTCATAGGCCCTGTTCCTGGTCAAAAATATAGTGAAATCACGGTTATGGACCCAAATCCATTAGTATGGAACATTTTCGTATGCAAGAGTGGCTGAAAGTGGGTCATATTCAGCCGGGACGTGGTAACATTTCGCCCTTCATTCGGATCCCGTTGTCTCATGGTAGCCTGCTCCAGTCCCCTTACGAAACTTTCGTTATTGGGTTAGCCATACACTTCACATGTTATTTTATTTTTTCTAAACCTTCCCCAAGCTACAGCCCTCATTGTCAGCAGATTCAAGACACAACTACCTGTACCACAACCTCAGGGCTGTTTGCCAGAGCTAAAACCGGCTCAGGAGAAGGGGTCGTTGAATAAGCAAAACAGACCACAAAACCCATACCTGCCAAAGCACTAGTACAGATAGCTCGCCTTACGAGGGCTGCCCTCACTCCGCTCACCTCCCCTGTACTAGTAAGTGAGCATATGTTTTTTTTAGTGAATTCGACATAGAAGAAGTTCGTCTGGCCTCTGGATCCCCTTTCTTTGTTCAAGGGTCACTCGCTGTCTACTAAATGAGCTCACGAAGCGATCTGGGAGCGAAGCCTTAAATTGAGTTGCTTCCCCCCTTTTCTTTTCCCTCACCCTACCCTTTCATTTCCGCTTAAGCTTCCCCGGTTTGGGGGATTAATTGATTGGATACCAAAAAAAAAAAAAAAGAAAAACATGTTGATTATATCCAAAATTGGAGGCACCAAGAATTTTAAAATAGAAAAGGCTGTATCACATCGAGATGTCGATTCGTTTTCCGCCCCCAATGAGATGGGGAATTTATAACTCCCTATTTAGACAGCAGAGAAGCTCGCCTTCTTGTTATCCAAAAGCAAAAGTCGGTCGAATTGGTCGGGCTCCTGCCCCTTGAACCTGAACTGGTCGAGAGAGATGAACCCGCACCACATTTTCTAACCTTCGAACCGAAAGCCCCAACTAGAGACCGTGGCTAGCTTTGCTTGCTTCCCCCTTCCTCTGGAAAGACCTTGATTCAAAGTAAAGGAATAAGGATAGCCGAATCGCTATCTCTGGAACCAGAGTCATACTATCTTGATAGCAACATGATAACATCACCCCAATTTTCATAAAAAAAAAAAACAAAGAAAGGGTCAAGTCAAATAGTCTTCTTCACAATTTACGTACTATGGTCTTACAGAACGACAGTTGCTTAAATACGTTCGTATCGCCGGAAAGGCAAAGGGGTCAACAGGTCAGGTTTTACTAACCTGATAGGGGCCCTATCGAATAATAGGGTAGTTTGAAAACCGGATCAACCCCGGGTAAAACCATCAACAAAGCATCACCTAAATATTTAGAGTTAATTATTCTGGTGCTCGTTCCCATCATTTCATATAGAATTTATTAATGCATGGGATTGACCTTACAAATCGTCTTGAATTTGACCTTATAAATTGTCTTGTATTTATTGTCTTGCATTTGTTAATTAGTATGTTTTTTCTGACTCATGGGACTAACCTTACAAATTGATCTAAACTTGTTTATCTTAGAAATCAGTTGCAAGTGAAATATGCAGATGGCAAGTTGGAAAGGCTAGGTGTGACATACTATTTTATTATTATTGTATATTACTGCTACACTTTACTTAATAGTTATTGTCTAATTAACTATTATCGTTACCTGTTGTATGTTTAAGAACACCAAATTTTCATTTGTATGCTTCCAAACAATGCATAAGAAGGTCAAGTTTCAACATTATTTTCTCAATATAGAATAAATCTCATTCTTTTTGGATTTATTGCAGTAAAACAATGAAGAAAATAGTAAGTTGTCGTCAGTTGCTGGTAAAATTCTACGGGTCGAATCGTTGAGATATTAGAACACTAGATATTAGTACCCATAAAATTTAATTTAGGAGTGAGTGTGCAGGGAACACTTCCTAATTTTTATTGAAAATTGTAATCAAGTACTTCATTTTATCCATGACCTTTGCACATCAAAACACTTTAACAATTATTTTGTTTTATGGAAAGAACGTGCATCTTAGCAATATATGTTAGCTACGAAATATAGTTTTAGGTACCCGCCGCCGCATTACGCGGGTACCCTGCTAGTTTACTTAAAAACGAAAACCACAAATTGTAGATTTACTTGTGCAAGCATTTTAATTTGTAGCGTTATAGGTTTATTTATATCTAATATACTAATGTTTTCTTGTCAGTATGTTTAATCGTTTGTTGATTTTGCAAGAATTACTGATTTTAATTGTTATTGTAAAACCAAGATCAAGGATGTTGTATTGAAGTGCATTTTACAGGGATTTTAAGATTGCTAATTAAGAATAGATTGTATGTTTTAAAAATGAAAAATTGATAGTATGTGATTACAAAATTTAATCTGAAGAGATAAATCTGATTATATCTAATACTTAATAGATAAAATCAAATAATTGTGTTTTTAAAAGGCAATAAACACCCCTCACATGCTTTTCCGAAATTGTGTTTTTATGCACCAAAAACTCAAATAGATGATATTTTTATTCTTTTTGACAAACACATATTTTAACTCGATTGCGTTTTCAAAAATGCAGTAAGTAGATAATTAAAACTCGTAATAAGCAAATAATTAGTCTTCTATTCAGGGAATCGTGTTTTGACAAGGCCATGAGAGTGAGTGAAACTTATAGTACATTTTTGTAAAAAAAAAAAAATCTATCTAGTTTCCTATAAAGGTCCTTTAAAAGACACAAGCATATTACGATCCATAAGGCTAACCCAAACCACTGCTTGATAGTTATTGAATGTATCGACATTTTTGGCGACAATTGTCATGTTATAAGTTGTCCCGTCATAAATCCGTCTCTTAGCCTTCACCACTTTATCAAACGTCAAAGATGTTTTTCCCTGTTCGTTCTGCCTCTCCATTGCAAACAATCCGATTTCCACCACCTTTGGATCATTCGTGTCAACCTGTACAAAGGTTCCAAAAGTCTTCTTATGTCGTTTCGCGGCACATTCTTGAGAATGAAGAACACAAACCGAGAAAATAAGTAGAGTGAGGATAAGAAGTTGATTAAAGGTTGCCATTTTGGATGTTGCATATATGTAAACTTGTATAGTATGTCATTGCTATACTATCTGATGTTTATATGGACATATATAGTCGTAGTAGTTTCATAATGTTAGTAGTTAATGTAATTTATAGTAATAAACAATTAATTAATAATAGTTATAACGTATATGTTATGTTAGAGAGACATTAATATCCTGTTTCTTTAATAAATTGGTGACACGGGTAAAGAATGGGTTCTACAAGTCTAATTCTAGTGGTAATTATATGGTGAGAGTACAACAAGAAGTAGCGGTTGCAACAGAATCAATTTCATCGCGGGCTGACTTGTACAACTGAAGTCTTTTAGCTAAGGTTTCTCTCTTATCCATGAGTGATGGATCTTCATCCAACATTCTTCCAAGCTGTTCTTTCTCTTTTCTGCCAATTTGTGCATAGAATAGATTCAGTAATGATCTCCTTGCTTCTCGCACCTGACAATGAACAACAGCCTTTGGTATTGAGTTCTTCAGACTATCACTAACCATACCAATGTAAGCCGACACATTTGACCCAATCCTCCTGATCATCATAACGATCTGCTGCATTTGGGTTTGGGGCAGCTCTATTTGAGTGCTTATCATCATCTCTAGGGTTCTTAATATCTGATTCGTGAATCTTCCGGAAGAATTCAACTGTCAAATAAGTCGATTCCATTTCCACCAGACGGTTAATCGTCTTTCTGCTTTCATCACAAAACTTTTCCAATGATTCGTATGAAGCAGCTGCTATCTCGGCTTGAAGTGATGGAAATCGTTTCAACTCCTGCAACAACCATCAAATCAAATATTCACAATATTCAAAACAGATTGACGAATGCTTGGTTTGTATTTTTTGCTTCTTCATTTATATATATATTGCGGGTCTCTTTGGTTGGGGTGATGACAATGCCGAAGCTCTAAGCTAAAGTGTTCCCCTTTTTTTCAACAAAAAAAAAAAAAAAAAAAAAAAAACTTATTAAAAAAGACACTATGACTTGATATCACAAGTTAAGCCTTAAAAAAACCCATTTTAACCCATAAACTCTTTTCTCGCAATGGTTTAGAGCTTCAACTTTTATGTAATATTTTATACCAAAATTTTATAACAATACTACGAATCATAATAATAATAATTTTAATTTGAAGAAAGAAGTTTGAGGGCTAAACCGTCAACTAAGTTAAAGCTTAAGGACTAAACCTTATTTAGCTCTAAGAAAAGTTACTCCTCGACACAAAATGACCAGTTTGACCACTAACAGGTCAACATAAGGGTCAAATCACCAAGTCAACACCCTAAGTCAATTAAGTGTAGGATAAAATCATCGCTAAAAATTAATTTTAAGCTTAAAACGCCAAATTGAGAAAGTTTGAGGATTAAAAATAATCAACCCATAAAAAAAGGTAAAACATGTGCATATTTAGTTATTTACCAGTGTTTCAGCAATAGATTTCCTGACGAGTTCTTTCAAAATGAAGTGTACAGCATCAACAGAAGCTTCAGCAGGCCCCTTGAAATATCCCAGAGATCCATCTATCAATCTTCTGTAACCTTGTTCAGGAGCAACTAAATGAGGCTGATAACCGTCAGCTTCCGACACAACTTTTCTGACATTATTGGTGGACAGGTGGCGGTCCAACGGTAGTTTTTTTAATGCAGCTGGTAGTTGATGATCAAAAACTCCGTATATCCTATCGCCACCTGGCCGCCTTTAAAAAAAGAACAGTTTTATTAGCAATTTAGTATTTATTATCTCAATTTGTAGTGTTGGTTTTCGAGAGTAGAAATCTAGTGTATTACCCTCCATCAAGGTGCTCTTTAAACACACGGTCAAATGCACGACACAATTCCAAGATTGTATAAAGTTGTGCCTGAATTAGAAACTTATTTTAGTAAATGAGAAGTTTATGATGAAGTTAATTAATTAGCAATTACCCCTCCATCAGCTCCAATTGGCCTGCCAATACGGTCCAGCTCAGCATTAATTTCATCAATATTCTTATTAATCAAAGAAACTATGCTTGGTATCTTCTGTCTGATAACACTCTCTAAATGCTGATTGAAAAAAAACAGGAAAGTGTCAAACCGTGTAATGCAGAAAACCATAACCAAATATTTAGGAGAATTGTTATTATTATTATTATTATTATTTGTTTGTGTGTGTGTGGGGGGGGGGGGGGGGGGTACCTTGGATAAAAGTTTTGCGAGATAAACTGAACCCATTTTAGGTGCCAGGTGTCCATAATCAGGGCTAGATTCAAAATATTCCTGCTCTTTTCTTCGAGCAGCCATCATGTCAACATGTTTGTTGATATCAGCTTGTGAACGATTTACAATTCCAACCCATGGATGTTGAAGCCTGTAGGATCTTCCCTCAAGAACCTGTTATTTTAAAATTCAAAATTTTTTTAATCTTTAAGTAATTAATTATGCATAAAAAGTTATACAAGGTATTAAAATCGAAAGACAGTGAACAATATATCTGCATACATCGAGACAGTTGGTTCCAGCATCCATGAGATCGAGTTTAGTTACCACTCCAAATGTTCGATCACCTACGAAATTTAAATATAAATTGAGGAATTCTGTATTATTATTATTTAATAATCATTTAATTCAAGATATGAAATGTGAAAAATTGATAAATACCTGAAGGATCAACTTCTCTAGCAAGCTTTATAGCATCAGATGTGGCAATGTCTTGATTAGCAGGAGAAATTGCTAAAATAATGCAATTTGGCTACATTAACAAAAAAAAGATTATTTAATAAATCGAGAGTAAATTAATCCCTGGCATAAAATAAAAAATAAAATTATTAAAAAACTTGCTGCAGACAAGTTTTAGAAGTTATTGTGTTCCCTTTACCTTCTCAACATAAGATCGGACCATATTTTCAATATCTTCAACAATGGACTCTGGTTGTCCCTCTGCAAAGGGCAAAAGGGTCATTACATATACTTGCATCAGTTACTGTTGTGATAGTTATAACAGTTGAAAATAAATTTTACACCTAAATACTAGTAAATGCTCACCTACAGCTACTTTTGTTAACCCAGGAAGATCGATAAGAGTCAGGTTCACAACTGTAGAATATATGTCATCATAAATAAAATATCCAAATCAATAAAAAAATTATATTAAAATATATAAGATTGTGACAGTACCATTTGGAGAATAAATGCTAAGGTGAATTGGACGATTAGAGATTGCCTTTGATCTCCCAGTAATACGCTCTGTTTCATCTTCAATCTCCTTGCGCACAGCAGCTCCTCAAGGGGAAAATATAGAAAATAAAAGATAATAAAAATAATAAAAAGAAAATAATGACGATCCAGTCAAGCTTGAACTAACTTAATCAGCATTAATCGATCAACAATCACTAGCAGAAGATCAAACAAACTTGAAAAGAGGGTGAGAATCAAGAATTTATAGTTAACGTACCAAAATCTGTGAACTTTTTCCCAGGAGCATGAAGAAATTCTGCATACTCAGTTCCCCTTTCTATCTTATGCAGCTGCAATACCAATGGCCTCCTTGTAACAATACCTTACAGTTCAACAAAATATCCACACAATTAGAATAAATGAAGATAATCACAATCATTAGCAGTTCATTCTTACATCTGAGATGACAAGATTCTAACTAAATAACTAATTATTTTCTTTTTGAAGATATTATCATTGACAGTAATCACACCACTCATGCTAATCATACATAAACAAGTTCTGAAAGTAAAATTTGAATATGGTGGTGCATACATAATACTATATGTATATCACAGAAATTATGAAGTATATAGAATCATTACACACAATTACATACCAGATCCACGAGGTAGGAAATCTCTGCCAACAACACTTTCCAACACCGATGATTTCCCCGAGCTCTGATTTGACAGAAATGGCAATGTTAGGTAAAATTAAACCAGAAACAAAAAATATGATTTACCGGAAGGAGCATAAAAGCTGACCTGACCACCGACAACGGCGACGGTAGGAAGAGCTTCCCAAAGAGACATCCCTTCGCCTCCGTGGTCTCCTAATACGGTGCAAGCCATTTGTATCCTGTTGACGAGCCCGATCAAGCTCTCCATTGTCGCCATTATTAGGATTTATTGATGATCGATTATTTGTTACAGCAATGTAGGTCGATTTTGAATGAAATGAAGAATGAATTTTCGATTTAGGGTTTTGTTTCAGATGCAAATTTGGGGAAGAAAGAGAGATTTGAACGAGAAAACGGTTGAGGGGATGAAGGTTGTTAGAGCATCTCCAATGGAAGCTTTTTCTAAAGCTTTTTAAAAGGTGATAATCGAGTGTGCAAGTCTGTATCAGTACTCCATTTTAACGTGTAAATGTAAATGTTTCGCCATATGACTTGTATGATAATTAAATTTTAGTGTAATTTACAGTTTTTGTCCTTGTGATTTTCTCGATTCTGTATTTTTATCCCTGTACTATTTTTTCGTTTTTTGTCCCTGTGGTTTTCCAAATTCTGCGATTTTGTCCTTCCATCCACATGCCGTCTCTTTTTGGCCGTTTCTCGATTCTGTATTTTTATCCCTGTACTATTTTTTTGTTTTTTGTCCCTGTGGTTTTCCAAATTCTGCGATTTTGTCCTTCCATCCACATGCCGTCTCTTTTTGGCCGTTAAAGCCTCACGTGCTAAAAACATGAGGACATTTTGGTCTCTTTCCATTTTATTTTCACTTTTTTTCTTTCTCTCATCTTCTTCTTCTTCTTTATTTTTTCTTTCTTTTTCTTCCATCTTAATCTTTGTTCCAAACCTGAAGCAAACAATCGAAATAAGGCCAAACCTGAAGCTTTCTTTTTCTTCATCTCTTTTTGTTTCTTTTTCTTTCATCTTCATCTTTCTTTTTTTTTTTTTCTTTCTTTTTTGTTTTACGGAAGGAAAAAATCGCAGAATTTGGAAAACCACAGGAACAAAAAACGAAAAAAAAAAGGTACAAGAATAAAAACACAGAGTCGAGAAAACCACAGGGACAAAAACTGTAATTTACTTTAAATTTTATGACGCAAGAAGTTTCACTTTACTCCCTTACTTTTATGTGTTACTTCGTATTTGGGACGTTTCTTAATAATTTCGTTAAGAGGACAACCTCTTAATCAGCAAATCAGAGCTTTTGATAAATCATCTTAATCAGCCTCTGAATATAAAATTAGGAATATTTTTTTTCTCTTAATCAAACCGGTGTGAGAGAAGTTTTGAATAAAAAAATATAATTAAAGAACTCTCCTCCACTCGAAATAGATAGGTGTTTTAAGAATTAAATATCAATAACCATATACTTTTTATAACTCTTGTTTTGTAAAAAAAAATTCTTGTAAATTTCATAAATAATCTTCTAACTGATTATACGTTGTAATTGTAATTTTGATTTTTTTTCAAAGTTCCAAACTCAGTTTTTGTGAATCATTATATTACATTCACAATCTTTTTAAATGCCTTATGTGCAAAACACAATGGCAATTAAATAACCACATATGCTGTTTAAAAGGGCTATACATGTAATAAATAGTACTACTATATAAAGTACTGAATTTAGAATTTTAAAAAATGACAAAAGTTACAATATGTGACTAGTTAAAAAACAATTTATGAAATTAGCTCAATCTTTTTTATTTTTTTGGAAAATAAATATCAATTACCATTTATAAGGTTTTTAGATGAAATATGTTTTTTTTTTTTAACTTCGTAATATTATTATTTTATTTATTTAATCAATACAAATATTCAAATTAATAAATTAAATTATAAAAGAGTGAATTCTGTTAGTTATTTTATAGATAAAAAATTAAATAAAAAATTTAGTAAAAAATAATAAAATTTGTTATTTTTATCCTTTGCAAGTGGCAACCCACCACCATCACGTGAGATGTAAGCAACGCCATCATTTTGGTCATCTTCCCATTTCCCACTTCTGACACTACCAACACTTAAATATTCACATCATTCAATCGCTTTGACTTTGACTCACCTCGCCAACTACCCGAGAGACAAACAAGAACTTAAATAAATACCTAAATTACCAAAATGGAAGATGGACCAATATATAGCTTATACAAAGGCACAATTAGAATCAAAGATTGAGCAATCTAATATTTCATTTTGCTAATCAGAAAATTGTATTACGAATCTTACATAAACACTACTCTCAACACCAATTTCCTTCCAGCTGCTGATTACTTCAGCAATATTGACATAACAAAACAATCGATAAATCACACTAAAAACTATAACAACAACAACAACAGCGTGCTTGCTACCTATACAACCATACAATAACGGTTAGCTCGGCTTCAAATCAATATCCACTCGATCCCTTGTTTTTCTACCAAATAATCAGAAACAATACCAACACCCTTTTCTCCAACTTCTTTAAAAAAAATAGTAAAATGACAAAAGATCGACAACCCAATACGCATTCTTTTTCTTCATGTTATTGTGTGCTTCGTGTCATCCCGCCTCGTCCAACATTCCTGCATAAACATAGATACATTTGTTAGCTACTAATATAATTATATAATTTTGAATAAAATGCATACATATTACATACCTAGCTGGCAGTTGTTGAGAACTGTTGACAGGACCTTTTGAATTAGCAAACCGTTTAGCCCTAATATCTTGTTCCTTATCAACACGCATTGCAGCAACCTCTTTTTCCATTGCAGCCACTTCTCTTCTCATCTTTTTAGCCTCAACTTCCATAGCTTTGGTTAAAGTGTCCACTTTCTTAGCCAACATCTGAAAAACGACAAAAACATTTTAATTAAGAAAACAATTTTATCAATAAAAAACGTTAAACTAACCTCAATTGCGTCATCTTTATCTTTTATGCTTTGATCTTTCTCAAAACCAGCTTTCCTCAAAGAAACAACTTCTTTTTGAAGCAAATCATACAATAATCCTGGAACAGTATCTTCAGTTTCAGTTCCCGTCAAAGTCAAACCACTCGCTTTTTCATCCGGATTTATCTCAATTTCCTTATTTTCGTCACACGATTGGTTGAGATTAAAAGTAGGGCTACCAGTACCATTTGAAATAAGTTTATTTGTATCGAGTGCACGTGTACCACCATCAAATGATTTTGATGTACCTTTTGCATGCCTTAAAATTGAACTTGAACCAGATGTCGATGATCTTATTTGAAAAGATGGTGATCTTTTTGGTAATATTCCATTTGACGGCATTTTTAAAAAGTTGTCAGATCCACCTAATGATTGGCGGCGTGAATGACCGTTGTTTAAGGTTTTTCCGTCTGTTGAGATACGAGAAACAGAGTTTGGGGATCTTAATGTGTCTTCTAGTACTCTGAGCCGAAGTTGAAATTTTTCCTATGAATTTAAGGAAATGAGTATAATTTATTGTCATCACTTTTGAACTATTTAACACATTAATTATACAAATATTGTTTTTCTAATCATATTTACTGCGTTAATTATTTGTTAAATTGACAAAAATATGTTTGCAGGCCAACTCAACCCGCAACATTTTTACGCATACTAAAAATATGGCATATTTCAACCTGAACCCGTTTTGACCCGTTACCCGACCCATTCATCTTGCACCTTTATATAAGAATATGAATAAATTAGAAGCATATTACTTTTAATTGTGCTTCAGACTTTGCTGCACGCTCAGTTATAGTTAACTTATCTCGCAGTTGTTGCATTTCACCCTGTAAACAACATAATATGGTCAGAGGTAAATCAATAACTAATAGCGTATAATGGATTTAAACAGAAATAATAAAAGATTAATAATTAAAATAAATATTAATATCATATACCTGCAAGAATCTTCTTTCTTCAAGCCATTGTTTTACTGGCATAACTTTATCATTAGCATCTTTCCATTCATTAGCTACTACTGTTGCTACTCTATTTGCTGTAACTTTTGCACGAGCTAGCTCTCTATCCAGAGTTTTTCGTTCCTCCTATATAATTATAATTAATAAATAAAATATATATATATATATATATATATATATATATATATATATATATATATAGGGTATGGATCAATAGAAAAGTGTCCTTATTTGAAGAAGTTGAAGAAGTAATGCATTTTCATAAAATATACATATATGTATATATACATATATATTCATACCATAGATACATATATGTGCATATTCATGCCCGATATATATGTATATACACACATTATATACACACGCATTTTACATAACTTGCATTTTCAGTCGTAATTTGCATTTTCAATCGGAACTTGCATTTTCATTTACGAAAATGCATATCGTATATATATGTGTATATATATACATATATACGGTATAAATATGAACATATGTATATCTATTGTACGAATATATATGTATATATACATATATGTATGTATATGTATACATATATGTATATTTTACGAAAATGCATTGCTTCTTCAACTTCTTCAAATAAGGATGCTTCTTTCTTGATCCATATTCTATATATATATATATATATATATATATATATATATATATATATATATATATATATATATATATATATTAATTAGTCAACTATAGAGATAGATTCTACATTCATTTCTTGAACTTTTCTTTGGTAATCCCTGACAGCATTTGCAGCTGCACCACCAGCAAGAACAGCTTCTTCAAGCTCATGTACAGTTTGTGTCAGTTTTTCAACTTCAGCAACTTTTTGTCGATGCATTTTATCCAATATTTTATTTTCTTCCTGTTAAATAACATGTCAGCATATCAAGATGAAGCATTAAAGGCCTTAAAATGAAGAATTTAATCACCAAACCTGGCAGATTTCTATCTGTTTCATTAATTCCTGGTTCTTATTCTGAAGATCATCCACCATTGAAGCTTTTGCTAAAGCAATTTGCACAGTTCTCTCAGCTTCAAGTAGAGCAGCTTCTTTTGATTTAGTTAGTCGATCCAATGCTTTATTATCATCTTGTAGTTTAGCAATCTGAAAGCCAAAATGGGCAACATTATGTCATTATAAATTTTAAAATTTTCTCATATTTAATTTGAATTAATAGAAATAAAAACCTCTTGTCGAGCAAGCTTCAATTCGGCTTCTAATGGTGCAAGGATAGCTTCAATTGGAGGCATGTCATCATCTTTTTGAGCAGCATGAACTCTTCGAAGTGTGGCTTCTGCTGCAAATTGAGCTGCCATTGATGCTTTCTTCTCATCATTGATTTTCTTGATTTCAAGAGTCTACATACAAAAAAGTATATCTATATCATATCTGAGCTACAATGAGAAGAATAAAGTAATAGTACAATAATATAAATACAAGAGTTTCGGTCAATACTTTGGTATCTAGAAGAGATTCAGTCAACTTTAGCTTCTCGTCCACCTTTGACAACTCTTCAGTTAGCTGATGTTTACAGAGGAATAAGACAGTTAGATTTTGTCAGATCTAACTCAAACCACAACTATGATTCACAGGAGATAAAAATTAAAAGAGGGAAGAACACGACAAACAATATGTAACAGCATTAGAAAATTTATTTTACAAGATTTAGAACATCCGATAAAATCAGGTTTACCTATAAACCAAATAGGAAATTGTTAAACGCCAAAAGCATGCTCAATATCTAAGTCATTAAATACACTATAACGAAAACCCATGAGTAGGATTACCAACAAGGCAACAATGACATTTTAAGTTTCTTTTCAGATAGACAAGATTCACATTTTTAAAACATATGTCAATAAGAATCGATCAAAACACAATTATGATTCCATAATCACATGATATAAATGGAACCGAATATGCTAGAAAATGACTATCCAGCTGAGAAATATCAATGTAAGATAAAGTGGTTTCTAGCATAAACTAAACAGAAATTAACAATCATCCAAGTTAATATAAAGCAGCTGTTGGCACTGGCAAAATTGAAACAAGAAGCTGATGCCAATAGCATTAAAATTTGAATTTTTATGGCATACAAGGTAAACTCCACATTTTGTCCAGTAAAATCAGAAAATCCATAAGAAAGTTTAAATCTAAAATAGATAATAAACAATAACCTCTTCAACAGCTTTCTCTCTTAAACGTTCAGACAGCTTGAGAGCCTTGATCTCCGCTTGTGCTTCGCTCAATTCTCGATCCTTATCTGCAGGAACACCAAACAAATCCCCCGCCAGTAAGCATGATAAAATTAACAAATATATCAAATTAAACACCTAAAAATCAATTACTCCATACAGATCAATTCACATTACTCACCTCTAACTTCATTTTCCAACCGATTGAGTTCGAGCTTCACCGGATCCGACCCGTGGAGCAGATTCATAAACTCATCAGTATCTAAGCTCGGCCTCCTCGAACTCCTTCTACGACTATTCATACCTGAAACCCTCCCCCCTTCCCTAAACGATCCTGAAACCGTCAACGGCGTCGTTTCAGCCATCGGAGGCCGTACATGGCCGCCGCTGTACTCTCCTCCGTGCAACATCTCCGGCATGTCCGTCACACCACCGTCACCGTATAAATCCTCCATCACTCGGATCTGAGCTCAATCACACATCAATCAACTTGAAATCGAATCGTTTATCCTCTAGGGTTTTTCAAACATAGACACTGTAATAGAGGTGTATGTATGTATAGATACAGATTTTGTTGTGTATATTAGTTAGAATTTAGAAAGAGAAAGAGACAGAGTGTGTCAACTATGTGTAGAATGGAATGCTTGTTTTCTCTCTCTAGATTGGAATCATCTCAGATCTCTGAAGTGTTTTCTCTCTCTAAAAGAGTGTGCGATTTCAATGGAGTTTTCTGTGTCTTAAATGTATTTAAATATTCTGCACTTTCTTACATGACGATGCCAATAATTTTTCTTAACATGGCAAGTTTAATTTTTTTTTTAACGATCTTTGTATGTTGGTGATTCGAGATTAGATAGTGACATTTATAATGGACAGTATGTTTTTCCTTAAATCCTTTACCTATGAGAATAAATCTCACCACTTATATCCACGACGGGACTTGAACCCCAACCTCAAAAGGTTTACGGACCCCACCGAAGTATTTGATTTTTATTAAGAATTCATATTATTTTTACCTATAGATGTGAAATTTACTAATTATTATTTTTAATCAATCATTTGATTTAAAATACTTCCTCCGTATCAAAATAAGTGACACACTTTCTATTTTAGGGTGTATCAAAATAAGTGACACACTTTGAAAACTTTCCTTATTTAGTAAAAATAGTGGGACCCATACCCACTAACTATCCACTTTAATAAAGTGAAATTACCCTTATACCCTTACTTTTACTTTTAAAACTCATTAATATCACTTTATTCAAGAAAAATGGGACTCATCCTCCACTAACTATATACTTTAATCTATTTTAAGCTCTACTTCAATCTTTTACCTCAAAAAACGTATAAGCTCATTTGTGTCACTTATTTTGATACGGAGGAAGTATATATTTACAATTTTTTCTCAAATTGTAGGAAGGTTCGGAAAAATAAAATATACTTTATTTATTTTATCATTATTGATTTCAAACAAAAAATATATATTATAAATATAAATTAGTTGTTAGTTTTAAAAAAGCTATTGATAAACGGATGTTGATTACAATTTTCAACGTCAATTGTTTATACATCTATGTTGATTCATTTATTTTTGTTAATCTTCAACTTATATGTAAATTGTTAATCTTTAAGTACTGAATCTGTCACATTAATAAATTTGTCAATTTTTAGTTTAAAAAAAAAAGTTTGGCTAACTCATGTCTTAAGGGCATGAGATAATCATGTTTAATGAAGTCAAACTTACCATTTGTATTTAAAAATACATTTAGTTTATGTAAAAAATAGAATTAATTAATGACTAATAAATGCATTTATGCGTTACAAAAGGAAACCTAGAGTTCATTGAACACTTCTAATCTCATGCTTAGGAGTTAGGACATGAGTTAAAATAACCCTAAAAAAAATTATAGATATCCATGTACTTATTGTTGAACCCAAAGCTTGTAGCCTAGTGGTATCCAAGGAGGATTTAAGGTGTTGTCCATGACATATTGGTCATGGGTTCAAGTCCCGTCGTGGACAAAAAAAGGTGGAAGGTTCGAGGGAAGGCATAATGCCTCTTGTGAATATCACTGTCTATACTTGAACCACTAACTTACTAACTAGTCGTTCATATTGTTGAACTCAATCTCCAAGGTAAATGATACTTAGATTTTGACTTATTTTTAGTAGAAAAGAGTGTTTTGAAGCAAAACAACTTTAAAAAATCTAGCTAAATTAAAATAGGAGTTAACTATTTGAACATCCCTTTCTACTATTTGAACACCCTAAAAATTACTAATAATTCTTATACAGCCCTCATCATACTCCGCCGCTAACCACCACCTTTATCAACTCACCCGCATCGGAATCACCCGACCACCGCTACCGCTCACTCTGACATTCACTCCGTCATCACCAACTTACTTTGCAGGTCATTCCGCCTCCACTAACTAACTACGCCGCTAACTGCGCCACCACCATCGCATCTTTCGCTTACCACCACCACCGCCTACCATCGGTTTTAAGTTTTAAAAAAACATGGATGATCATGTTAGTTAATTGTTTGTGATACCAATTTTCAAGTTTTAATTTTGGTTAGAATGTGTATTTGGTATAGAGGGGGTCCAAATAGTATAGAGGGATGTTCAAATAGTAGGACCCTTAAAATATCGAAAATGCCTTGGAACTAGGTGATATTAGGACAGATGTTTGGTCAAATGAAAATAATGACGGACGGAGAATGAATGCTACTTTTATGCTAGCGAATTTTATAAAGATTTTTTTACATGTGTTTAAAAATTACATGTTTTAAATACATTTAATAATTTAAAATTACTATAGAAAAATATTTAATGTCTTCTAAAAATATTAGAGTTATAGTAACACGTAATATTCCTAAGAGGTTTGGTATAAAGGCTTGTGATGCCGATTGAGAGGAATGCATTTTGATGTCTTAAAATAATTGTTCATTACTAAATTTTAACCAATCAAAAAAAATTTAAGTTATAAAAAAAATTTTATAGATCGGTGGCACAATATAACAAATATGTTTTTAAGCTGTACATTTTTATCTAAGGAACAATACTTTTAGAATGGTTAAACTATTATGTTAAATGGAAAAAGTATTAGTAAATCACATGTCACCGTGGTCACATCAGTTGGTGATTTGATGAGAGATGCAATATTAACGGTGGCTTTACAAAATACCTGTTCCGAGAGAGAAAAAAAAAAAAGAGAATTTTTGTTATTAAATTGACCCATGTGGAGACTTTGATTTTCAGTTTGGTAAAATTCAGAAATAAAGGGTCAGGCTTGGTGGCCTGACAGTTGGGACTAGTGTACAACAATAGATAGAGAGATATACAACATATATTATATATACTATGCCAAAAAAGTATATACAAGTATCAAGAATGCTAAATATCAAGAATACGATGTATTAGGTTATAGAAACCGATCCTTTGTAAAACCTGGTAATTAACCGGAATTTGATAATTAATAGTTCATGAATCATGGCCAAAACAAACCTTGCAATAAAAACCAAAACAGCCCCCATATGTACAAAGAAACAAATCCAAACACACAAATTTCACGAAAATTTTCACCATTTGATGAAAATTTTGGAATATAATTTAAGAAACTAATAGGAGTATCAATCATTATATTTTACCAATTTACCCTTGGACTAGTCTTGTTACTCTTGTAGTTGTTCATATGTGCACAATGTATGTCTCCTGCTTTCCTTGATCATTGTTCACGCATACGGCTTTTTATTAATTAAACCATTTCTGATGAACTCAAAAGGGTTTTTTGGGGGGTCAATCCATCTCCTCAAACACCATCAACTACAAAGTCAACACATATTACTTGGTCAAACAAGTAAGCATTTAGATGCAAAACTGTTGTTAAGTTACTTAAATTTAGAAGATAACAAAGATGCTATATGCCCATATTTCAGTAAAGAAATAAAATAAAATATATTGTTGAATATGGATTGCAAACTTAATTAATTTATACTATTAATAGTCAAAATTATCACCTCTGAACAAACTGGACAAGTTTCACTTCTTTCGTTCCAATCATAGATGCAGCCAAGGTGATAATGATGCGAGCATTTGGTAATAATTCGAGGATTTTCAATCGTATATTCTGCAACAAACACATTTCAAACTAAAAAGTCAACTAACATATATAAATTAAGGTGGCAATTTCAACCCATTTACGTTATAATTGGGTTATCTTTTATCTCAAATGGGGTCAAAATGTCAAATTGTCAAAAGTCAAAACCAAAAAAAGTAGCTAAAAAAAACAGGTCAAATGGACCAAAACTCGTCCAAAGTGTACTTTTAAATCCTATAGTCGTTTTAATCATTAATATTATTAAAATAATAAAAAAACTTGTCATTGTAATTTTCACACTTTATAATTTGCAAAAAAAAAAAAAATCAGGACAAAAGTGTTTTGGGTCAACCAATCCCAACGCGTTTTGACTCGTATCAAAGAAGTACTCATTTATTATGACCAATTTGCCTCATCTACTTGACGATATTAAATTTTAAAAACTACCAACAAAAGAAACATAGATTTCGCATATTTAACAAGTCAAAGTTGGCATCTTTTTAATTACCTTCAAGACAAATTGGACAAACATCCTCATCATCTTCTGAAATAGTGTTGACTTTACGTTTGACTTTGTCCAATGCAACCATTAAAGGGATCTCAGGATGCCATTTCTTTGAGCCCTCTTCATTTGGTGTTAATTGAACATTGCTTTCAAAAACGGGCTCAGGTTCTATTCGGGCCCGATTTGACCCTTTTTCATGTCTCATGAAAGATATACCACTATTACTACCGCTACTGCTTGATCCGTATGAACCGATTTGTGGCATTGTTGGTTGTGAAGAACTTTGACCTTGATAAGACCAAGGTAGGGCTTCTGTTCCTCTTCTTCCAAGAACAGCTTCACACTTTTTTTAATTATACAAAAATAAAGTTCAATCACTAGATTCTGAATATAACAATCTAATGAATAAAGCGTTGAAATTAATTATAGTTGAAAATGCTGAGATTTAAAAAAATGTGTTTGTTCTATTTTTGGTCATAAATCACCAACAAAAACATCAAAATCGCAACATTAGATGCAAACACATAATGCACACAATAATATAATGAAATAATGGAAGCATTCGAATCAAAATCACAAATTGTTGTAAAATTAAATTCTAGTTATCCAAATATACTCGACTTACGAAACTCGAATAACATTAAAAAAATCTAGATTGCAAAAACTAACCTTGTTTGTCAAGTTTTGTAGGAAAAAGGTGAAATTATCCTGTGCATTTCTATTAACCACACCACTCGAATCTTGAACTTGTTCGTTATCATCTGAGTCTAGACTTTCATCATCATGTTCAGGGGCACGAAAACAGGAACACAAAGATCCCATTTTGCAAATTTGATCACTTTAAAGCTCTAGACTACAATTCAGATCAATTTTATCAGCAAAAACATTACAATCCCCTTCAGATTATAAACATAAACAGAAATTAATTAACATACAGTAATTGATCAAGTAATCAGTATACAACAAGAAGCTGATTATAACCTCAGGGTTTAGGTGGAAAAGTAAAACAAATTTTGATAAACACACCAAAATTAAACATGATCGATGATACGAAAATGACATTAAAACAATAATAATATCTCAAATTCACGTGAATTGAAGTTCAGATAATAAAAAGTGAAGCAATTCACATACGTAATCACGTACAACCTCAATTCGGCAGTCAACGCATATTCTCAGGGGCAAAAACAAAATCGGACATAAACGTTTAAATTAGCGAGCTATAAGTAATTTAAAAACGATTGTAGAGAATTGGGGGTTATGATGAAGTAGAGAGAGAGAAAGAGGGAATATAGAAGAGCAGTCATTAAAGGTGAGTGTATATTGATAGTGAAGTTAACACAAAGTGATAAAGGGGAATAACGTTGAACTGAAAGCGACCTACTTACTGTAGAACCTTCGCTTTTGCTCCGATCGTGTCACCGGAAGTTTAGGGATTTGGTTTTCTCCGACGAATTTGTTGCATTATGATTATCAAGCCAAAATTACTTATCAAATTGATTTAGTAAAATACTAGCTAGTACTATAATAATGGTTTTTGGGATGTTATAAGATGTGCATACAAAAAATTATATATTACTATTAATGTATAACATTTTATGTACTTAAAAACAAACAATTATGACTATGATTATCAAACCCCATGTAATAATTAATGATATCAATTGTTTGAGTAAATAAGACTTTTCACGTGGTATGACTTCTTAACTTTGTTTATTAAACTGTCATGGTATATATACTTTGTCACATTGATGCTTCATACAATCATTATACTCACTCCGTCCCACAAAAAACTTCTCATTTCACTCTAAATTTTTGTCTTATAAAAAACTTCTCATTTACATATTTAATGGGATCCACACAATAAAAAACTATTATTACTAAAGATCCCACCACTAATATTCACTAACTATCGTTCACTCTCCAATCCAACCTTATATTTTAATCAAAAGTATTATCAATGACACAACCACTAACTATCACCTAAAAACTTGTGCAAAAGCCAAATGAGAAGTTTTTTGTGGGACGGGGGGAGTAATTTTTAAATGATCAAACTACCTTTTTAGTCTTTTGCAATAAAGTGAAAATAAATGTATGTGAATGTAATAGGTGATAAATCACGGGGATCATCTATGAAATTCACTATATTAATTGCTTTTTTTTTATTTTTTTTTATTTATAATATTCTTCCACCACATTTAAAATCACCACTCACATCTAGGCTCTATCTTTTTGATTTCAAAGCTCAATCAATACCATTATCGTCGCCCCACCACACCTCCTGAAAAGTCGATCATCCCCAACTCCTACCTTGGTCTGAGTTAGAACGTCCGCTAAGTACCGTTTTCACCTCTTACTCGGTCAAACACGTATCTGACGACTGACCTGGCCGGAGAAAAAATTATCGACTCTATGACCTTACATGCTATGTTATGATTTTTATTTTACTTTTACTTTCATTAACATGTAACATGTTATATAAATAAAAAGAAATGTAAAATAGTCATTTTAATCATTCAACATAGTCAATTTTTTAATAGTCACTTTTTTAGTATATTTTTTTAGTATAGCGTACGGTATACGATTCTTATCAATCTAATCAGCTATTTCTAAATTTTATGTATATTAGTTGAAAGGCCTATTACACTTCAAAGAAGAAACCACTAATTTGTAACATATTAGTAATAAAATAAAATAAAATTTGGAAAAGTATTTAAAAAAATAAATAGAAGTAATATGCACAATACAATAGTCATGACACTGTACCACAATCCTTGAACATAACAAAATACCATATTGTCCTTCTTCCACCACACTCCATTAACCCTCCAACACCAATCCTCACTTCAAAGAAGAAACCACTAATTTGTAACATATTAGTAATAAAATAAAATAAAATTTGGAAAAGTATTTAAAAAAATAAATAGAAGTAATATGCACAATACAATAGTCATGACACTGTACCACAATCCTTGAACATAACAAAATACCATATTGTCCTTCTTCCACCACACTCCATTAACCCTCCAACACCAATCCTCACCCCCCCCCCCCCCCACACACACACACACATCGATTTCCTTTTTGACTTCCATTGCTTCCATCAAGTTGATAACTTTTGCTATATTTCCATATCCACACGACAAGGACAAATGCATATGTGTGCGCTGTAGCATATACATGAACCGTATATAATGTGTTTATATATGTTGTGTATATTGTACGAGCTAATATCAATTTTATTAAATAAAGTACAATACAAAAAACGACATTACAATTACAACCGTAAACAACGAAACAGGATACGTAAACGAAATGGATAAAAATAGAGTCAGTTGAGTCTCATGTTTGACATCATGATCCCCTCAAAACAAACCGTCGTATGTTCCCAAGGTACAACAAGCAGAGTAGTTTTATTGCCGGATATGATACGTTGTCCGAAAAGTCAACAATATTTTTGTGTGTCCCTCTTAAGAACGTGTGAGAGAATTTGTGTTATACGTGTTTCAAGATGTGTCTTTCAATGAAACCAAAAGTCTCTTTGTATGGTGTTGAGGGGTAACTATATTTGATGACAAAATTAAATCAATATGAAGTAGTAACATTCAAAATCGTGATTACGACAAATAAAAAATGACTTTTAGTTAATAACCAGAACTGAAATTAATTAAAAAATTAGAGCGATTGTGCATTTTAGTGAGGGGCTCAAATGATCTGACCTGACCATCTCATCATATGCCGCAACTTTAGTTTGATTACGCTTTCAAATAGCCCACTTCACCTGGTCAATCTGGGCCATTGGGTCTTAGCATTGGGCCATTTATAATTTGTAGACGATGTCAATCGTTTCTTCTCTAGTGATTTTTCGCTTGACTGTCTTAGGGCATCTTTGAGAAAGCTTAATTATTAAGGAGATTTATTAGTTTATTAGCTTAATAAGCTTGAAATTTCAAGCTTATTTAGGTTTATTAAGCTAATAAGCCCCCTTAATTAGCTTTCCCAAATACCCCCTTAGTACGCTAGTCATGGTGATGAGATCAACATTAGACCAGTGCCAACAGTTGTTTTGGTTGACTTCGGTTTGGAGAAATCATTGGCATGCCCCCTTCAATTTTCAGGTCAGTTAAATCACTTTGATTTGGAGGCGTGGAAGACGACGAGCTTTGTGAGTTATTTTGTGGGTATTGGTATTTTTTTGTGTTTTTATTTTATGTATAAAATATTAAGTGAATGAGTATTGTTGGCATGAATGCATCAATTGATTGTCAGTTAGAGTGTTAGATGACGTTTAACTGATTTGCTAAAAACTGAAGTATCAGTTGGTGTTATGGTTGGGAGCGATCTTATGAGGACAAAGTAATTATAACCTTGTGTTGACCGACTTGTTTTGTGACGACAACGTTTATACTTGGTTTACTCAACGTTTATACTTGGTTTACTCAATGTATCATCATAATATTAAGTAGCTTCATATAAATAAAGGGGAAATGATCCCTGCAGCTTGCTGCACAGTCTTATCTGATGCAAAAATAAAAATATAGGTGTTTTTTTGTTCAAGTGAGAAAATTAAGTGTTAAAATTAAACCCTTCAGCATCAGATAATTATACGAAGTATGATGTTCCCATAAATTAATGTTTCATATCAAGGATGAATATTATAGTGCAACAAGTACTTTGGAGTGATTCCCCCAAATTCCAATAATCTATTTAAATGTAGTTATAATATTTAAATGTTTCATTACCTATATGCAATATTATATCTAGTTTGTCATCTTGTCTCCCTCAATTGTACTTAGATTCAGATATTTTAGTCCTAATAAATACATTCTAATTTTGCAAAACATCACGATCCCACCACACCAACCTCTTTTTCCGTCGGTGGTGATCGGATTTAGATGTCGGTGTTCCTTGTTGATTATGGTTGATGAAATTGGAGAGGGGATCCAATAGGCATTTGTATTTGTATATATGTATGAAAAATAAAACATAATTTGTATTTGCAAACACACACTTTTTATACAATTATTTATGTCTTGTAATAAATAATTTGATAAGACGAGTACTTTAACTAGTGTTATTTGTTAGTGAGATTTTTCATTTATTCAAGGATAGAATTATCTATTTATATAAATGTTCTTGTAAGGATAAATTCTTTCCTTTAGCAAATCATCACCCCTTTATAAATAACAATATGACAGTCATTTCAAAATCAATAGTAAATTAAGCTATTTTCACAATAAGAAGCCAAGACTTGCATCAAAATTTGTACCATAATCAATAATTACCCCCTACATTTTAGGAATCATCCACCACTAATAAAAATACAAACGATTTATGAATGCAACTATCCCCTTTATTAATAAAATCCTTAAAACAATTACTAATATTCAAACTAAATCAGTAACAAACTCCAAAATTTTCTCACATTGGAAATATTCATTTATTTATTTGAAAAAAAAAATAATATAAATTAATTTTCTAACAAGAACATGTATCATTAAAACAAGTTCTAAATATTCAAAAAAATTGCGTTTAATTTGAAGTGAAAAACATAAAAAAGTATGCAATCTTAACCAATTTCAATAAGTAGATAAAATTAGTAGTAAACTTTTATTTTAAAACTATTTATAAACCACCCGTAATTTATTTATAAACTAATAATAATTGCTAAATATATGCTAGCTATAACTAAAAAGGTGGATAACAAATAATTGAATTGAGGTGGACCAACCAAAATTATTTTAGCATTGCCACACTTTATCGTGGTGTACTAGTGTTGGATGATGAATTGATGAACCCACCCCAAAGACCAAAATGCCTTTTGTAAACGGTTTATCATACCTAATTGGGCCATTGGGGTAGATGGATAGATTTCATGACAACACGCCATCACCGTGGATGAAATTTAAAATAACAAATTGATTTGCTCTAGTTTAAATTGAATTTTTTTT
The DNA here is from genome assembly GCA_963853835.1 of Calendula officinalis. Classification (NCBI taxonomy): domain Eukaryota; kingdom Viridiplantae; phylum Streptophyta; class Magnoliopsida; order Asterales; family Asteraceae; genus Calendula; species Calendula officinalis. The sequence continues at coordinate 18,333,558 of OY970824.1, read as the reverse complement.
CAAAAATAGGCTCGATCGGAGCAGAAATTTCACAAATAGGCTTGATTCTTTTTGCTTTTCAAAAATAGGCTTTTCGCCGTCCCCGAAGCCGGCTTTGCTCTTAAACCCGGACTCCCCGAGACCGGCTTTGGGGTTGTTTGACGTGACCTCTGGATGAACGGACTCCCCGAGGCCGGCTTCTGGAAGAAGGCCTCCCCGAGGCCGGCTTTAGCCCATACACCTCCCCGAGGCCGGCTTCAACCATACAGATCTCATATATAATAGTTTTGCTTCACACCAATTCTTCCATCTTTGTGGAATTTTCAGCTGCAAAATAACACAAATTAATGCTATCAATTGTAGAAAGTTTACCGTCAAAACTTGATAACAGAAAGAGTAATTAACATCTGAACTTCGAATCACTTCTCATACTCGTTGGTCAACTAAAATACAAATTAGTCAAGTGAAATTTGATGAGAGAGAGAGAGAGAGAGTATACACAGGGAACAAATGGCGGAAGCGTGTAATTTCTTCTTGAGCTGAAGCAACAATGAGGATGGTTGAAGACGAAATGGGGAACACCGGAAATAAAACGGCGTCGTCATCAAATCTAGGGCTAAAGCCGGCCTCGGGGAGGCCTTCTTCCAGAAGCCGGCCTCGGGGAGTCCGTTCATCCAGAGGTCACGTCAAACATCCCCAAAGCCGGTCTCGGGGAGTCCGGGTTTAAGAGCAAAGCCGGCCTCGGGGACGGCGGAAAGCCTATTTTTGAAAAGCAAAAAGAATCGAGCCTATTTGTGAAATTTCTGCTCCGATCGAGCCTATTTTTGAAAAAAACTCGTTTAAATTTGGTTTACTGAACTTTAAAAGAGGATTAAGTATACATTAGAATTCTAATCTTAAGTAATACAGCCAAATGCAGTTTCATTAAAAAGAAAAACAGTTTTAATAAAATGGAAGAATGAGCACCAACTTTGAGTTATGTTATAGGAAACAGTTAAAAATTTTAAGCATTTTATTGGTGTTTTAAGCATTTAATCGACTAGTTTCTCGACGAACCATAAAGAATCCACAATCCACTCCTCATTTACTAGTTAAAAATCTACACATCATATTTACTATAATTTAGGCATAAAAAACAATATATAATGAAATATCAATTTATTTTGAAATATTAATTAGGGTTTAATCAAGCCAAGAGCCAAAAATCTTTTTGGCGTTTGGTTGTAATGAGATAACCACCAACTCTTTTGCTCTTCCTCCTTACCGCCACCGCCATACAAGTAGCGTTTTGGACACAATAATCCACCATTCCGCCACCGTTGCCACCAACTGTTCTACCTGCCCACGTCAACAATAGGCGCCATGTAAGAGGTTGCTTTTTTTGCCCTAATACCAACATTGTCACCTCTTGCTTTTTTGCTTCCTCTACAATGATTGCACCCTTCTCTTTTCCTTCTATCATCGATATCTCAACTTGTAGCTTCACTCAAAAATTGAAATTTGTCACGCTTAAATTCGTTACAATTTATAAAAAAAAAAAAAGAAGAGAAATAATACTCACATCTGAATATTTCATGTGACACGTGTTTTTCATAGAACAAAGAAAACCAGGAACTTTTGTTGCTCTCTCCTTAGTCAACTCATTTCCTATTACAATCACAATAAACAAAAAAATATGTGAAAACATTCGCTTGATAATTAAACCATTTGTTCGATGCCTAATGATAAGTGCTCACAAACAACTTCTTAAAGATTATGACCATATCAAACATTTATCAGATGGTCACGGTTATGTCGTGTACAACAATTTTTGTACAACTTATGACATGTAACTTGGATGTTATTTATTGTGAAATTATTTACGAACCCGTTTAATCTATATCAAAGCCCGAATATGGATAGGAAGAGATTTAGCTACTTAGCTTCACAAAACAATAGCAAATAACAACTAAAAATGGTAGGGTTGCTAATAAAAGAACCTTGTTTGGAAGTATTTTTTTTGACATAGAGAAGAACTAGAATGTCATGGCTTTGAATCGTATGCGTTAAGGCCCATTGCAATGCGTTTTTTGCTTCAATACTTGGATCAACGACAATCATCACTTTCCTACCAATAATCTTTACGGGGACCTCAACTTTAACGCCACCTTCGGATGCAGTCTCTTTCTCGTTGCTAGAAGTGTTAGAATCTTCGGGTTTTTGATCGCCGGTTTTAGTAGTAGAATCAACACTCTCTTTCAATTGTATAGTTGGTGAACGTACTCTAACATGTGGCCTAATTTTGGCGAGACAATAACTTGGCATTTTCGAGCCATCTTTGACCATTTTTTCTTGGTCTCACCCCTACTTTGTTTCTATGATGGAGAAGAAGAATTAAAGGGAGAAGACAACAAGGGTAAGAGCTTTATTAATGAAAGGTATGTGTGGGCCTTTATAATGTATTTAGCCTTTTTTTTTCTTTTAGTAAAGTATGTAAAAACATTATTTAACTTTTTATGCTTTAATTTCTTGAATCATACATGGACCAAATGCTATTCGACTATAACAATATATAACATTTTTTTTTAATTTTTTAAACAGTGATTATATCAGAATATTAGCAAAGTAATACAATTACGAAGTTACAAGTACATACCGTTTTTGAATGAAGGTTAACCATCATATTAGCTAGTCAAGTCATTAAATTAATTTAAATAGATGGAACAATTGAAACAATGTTAACCATCGTATCCGTTATTGATAAATGACACTAGTCTGATAAAAAAATACAAAATAAATTTAATTATTATGAATGATAATTTTTTCGAACAGATTAATATGAATGATATATTTCGGCTTTTTAATATGTGGCCGAAGAAAAATTAAAATGACAATGATGTTTTCATGGATTTTTCCGCGTTCTTAGATCAATTCTTACTCACGGCCGGCTCAATGGGTAGGGCAAGCTGGGCGACCGCCCCGGGCCCCCAAACGCCAAAGGCCCCCTATTTTAGTAGTTCTCTATATATTTAGCCCAAAAAAAATCATACATTGGTAAAAAGGCTCAAACTTAGCCGAAAATAAAAGTTGATTGATATTAGGGAAGGGCCCCATTTTATATTTCAAAAATGCAAATTTATTTAGAGTTTTATTTAGCTGTTATCCTCTCCTATATATGGAGCTACATATGATTCCATCATGACACCTCATCAAAACCTTGCATTCTCATTGGTGACAAATACCACGTGTAAATCATTCATTGGCCCAATTCTTATTCACAAACTACACATAACGCTGCCAAAGGAGTTAATTTTCACCCGAAAATTCAGCCATGTACAGCACGCAAATCGAATCCTTATTTTCACCCTTTTCCGTTTTTCTCAATCGCAACCCTAAAATCAAAACCTTCACCGTCCACAATCAACAATGGCGTCTCGACTTCGCTCAATTTCTAGACCAACTTCCACAATATTCAAATCAATGGCTACTCCTTCTCCTAAACCGACTTCAATTCCATCTCTCACTCCTCTTTCATCCCCAACAACAAACGTAACTATGTAATTCCACAAATGCCAACCAAATTCATCCAATTTCAAATCAATAGTCAGGGCTTTTTGTTTCAAGTACATTGAACCGATCACTTTTGCTATAAATTTTAATATTTTCAGGTCATGTTGTCGAATAGGTTGTGTGCAATCTATGTTGCCACTACACACAGCAGTTTCATAAGCTCGATTGACATCTTGTCTCGGGATTGCCACTACACACAGCAGTTTCATAAGCTCGATTTTTGCCGGCCGATTATATGGATATCATTTCTCGGTCGGTTTCTCCGGTGATCTATTCGTCTAAGAAAGAGTTGTACTTTCGTCTGTGTGATTCTCACATCCTTCTTGATGATGACAACATAGTAAGTTTGAATCTTGCACATCACCTGTTCGACTAATTGCTTCAGTTATAAACTCACTGCTTAAGTTCATAAACAAAAATTCAAACAGAGTCCCAAAAGCATCATAGTGTTTGGTTTTGGTGAATCTAAGTTTGGTGAATCTAAGTTTGAGGATATCTTGATTGATTATTTGAAAGTGTTGTTTTATTTTGATTTATAAGAATAGATCATATGTGTAACACCTCAATTTTCAAAACACTTTTTAAATCATATTTTTAAATAAAAATATTACAAGTCCAGTATTCTCAAAATACGGTTTAACAAAAACCCATAAAAGTTTATCAGAGTATTAAAACCGGTGTTACAAATACAATATCATAACCATAGGATAAACGGGATCTACCTACGAGCTACCGAGCTGATCAACACTAGGCCACTTCTAACGCGACCCTCTAATCCAACGATCCTGAACCTGAGTACATAGCCAAAAACAAAGTAGTACGTGAGACAAAATAGTCTCGTGAGATACATGGGTTTTAGACCCGACATTAATATATATAAATAATCACATTTATCATTAATCGCATTTATTAGACATATATATACTTTGGTTACCTCCGTGGTAACCCTATCTCATTCATATACATCAATCACCTCTTCGGTGATTCTATCACATTCATTCATAGCCTATTCGACCCGTCAAGTTGTTCGGAAAGCCTCCAAACCAACGAGACCCCATTTTTGTCCTACTAACCAGAATGCCTCCGATTCAGTAGAACCCCCATTGTCACAGTGTTCAGCCAAAGTGACCTATCTTTATCTTACTAACCAGAATGCCTCCAGTTCAGTAAGATCCAACATCTTGTTTTTATATATTATGGTTCGGAGCATGTTAAGGGGCCCATTTTATATTTCGTCCCGGGCCCCAAATCGGCTTGAGACGCCCCTGGACCTTACCGTGATATTCACTTACACTTTAGTTTTTGTTACATTAACATCACATCAGTTAATATTTCAATCGCCACACTTCTAACCAACAATACACTTCTAACCAACAATACACATTGAGATGATAACCTAGGTATGGGACCTTCTTTGTTTGGACAAACTCTGCTTTTTTTTTTCTCTGGTTTACTTGTTTTTTTATTTATTTCAAATTAGATTTAATGATATATTTTTCCTTCTAATATTTATAGAAAAATCATATTTTTACATATAAAAAGGATATCTTGATGATTTACGACCTCGATCACTACTACTAAATAGATAGTTTATAGTCTCCTTTCATAACGTTTATATTCTTAGCGTTCTTAATTATTCTTTTTTTTTTTCCCTCTTCCGTTTTTTTTGGGTGTTTAATCATGTTCGGTGTTTGCTATGTTTATAATTAGTTTAGCTGTGGGGATGCAGCTGAACGTGGCTGTCATGAAGTTTGGGGGGCCTGATCTTCTCAAGTGCTGTTAATTATGATTTACTTATATACACAGCTACCCTCCATGTTTTGAAAGATTGTGAAAAGGACCCTAGAGTTCCAAATAGGTAAATCAGACATATAGAACTTTTTCGCAGTTATACCTTCAGTTGATATCGTCAAATACTTAAATAATAACATCCTCACCGGATATTGTTTAGCTGCTACAACAAAAACTACTCTTAGACTTAGGATTCTCATCGAACCTACTTAATTAACAGTTTGAAAACTTACATTACATATACTAATAATTACAGAGGATGTTGCATGCAGCACGTAAATAGTTTTTTTATTGTTTATTTTTTTAAGATGGAAGTTTTGTGCATCTTTTCAATTCGGTCGCGAATTACGAACACATGCTACTCCTCGTCAGGAACATTATGTTATACTCCAGTTAATACTAGGGGACAGTTCTCGTAGTTATGGTTGACACTGAGGGTTCTTTAAGTAACATTTGGAATTGAGGGTACTTTTAAGTAATTTGTGGGCATTGAGGGTGCCTTTAAGTAAATAATTCCACCTTTTAAGGCTTTTGAGAGTTCAACTTTAGAGTTTTGACATAATTAACCCAATGTTGCTTGCAAAAGAAGGATTGATTTCAGTAGTTAATAATACTACTTTCAATTAATTTGTTTTTGTTTGGCAACAGATTACATATGCATATGTTGTCATGATGTGAAATGATGATTGTGATTCTAATTAGATACTACCTCCGTATCAAAATAAGTGATACATTTGAGAAATTGCGGTTTTTGAGGCAAAAGATTGGAAAGTGATTTAAAATATTATAAAGTGGATAGTTAGTGGATAATGGGACCCACTTCTTTTGGATGTAGTGAAATTAATGATGTTTAAAAGTAAAAGTAAGGGTAAAAGAGTAATTTTACTTTATTAAAGTAGATAGTTAGTGGAGAAGGGGTCCCACTTTTTTGCCAAATAAGGAAAGATTTTGAAGTGTATCACTTATTTTGTTCCACCCCTTTTAGGAAAGTGTATCACTTATTTTGATACGGAGGTAGTATAATTTTAATATCATAAAAATATATTTGGGTAAATTCCATAAATTTATGTCCTTGTGGTCTTGGGTTTTCTGGCTTTTTGTCCCTAAACTTTTTTTTTCAAATTTTTTGTCACTGTACTCTTTAAAATTCTGGTTTATTGTCCTTCCGTCCAAATTTGGCTGTTAACTAACTCCACATGCTAAACATGTGAGGGTATTTTGGTCTTTTCGCACCCTTCCTCTTCATCATCATAAAACTAGAACCCTAATCCCCCAATTAATAGAACCCTAATCCTATCATCATCTACCATGAAATTAACCCTATCATCAAGAACACTTCATGTTTCAAATCGAAGCCATACTAACGTATACAGTTAAAAATTATGTGAATGTAATAAAGCCAAAATCGAAGCTAAATCAGTACCTCCAAATCGAAGGTGATTTGCAACACCACCATCACTCTGGTAAATCAGATTTCAAAAGTGGTTCGCACCCCCAATTAATCGAAGGTGGTTCGCACCACCACCATCAGATTTCAAAAATCAGATTTCTGATTTCAAGCTTAGATGTTTCTTTGATATATCAACGATGGTGATTTGCAACACCACCATCACTCTGGTAACTAGATCTTCAAAAAAGTTGCAACTGGTAATCAACTCGATTTCTGAAACTAACCCTAACAATGGCGCTAGATCTATCAGCACTTGAAACCCTAACCCCTTCTTAATGCATCACTGTTATATCGAGTCTCGTTAAGCACCACTGCTACATCAACACTCCACTACTTCGAGTTGCCGTATCAGATTCTCCAATGGCCAACGACGACGGTGGCTCACCTTTAGTCGCCGCCATGATTGTACCGGAGAAGAGGAAGAGATATTGGAACTTCTGCACTGAGTCCAGCCATCTTCAGTTCTTACTCAACAGATGGCCAGATGGGTGGTGATTTGAAGCTCTGCACTGAGTCCACTGAAGAAGATGAAGTGGTGATTTGAAGCTTCTGCACTGAAGAAGATGAACTTCTGCATATTTGAGTAATTGATTTTTTAGGGTAGAATATAAAAAAAGAAAAAAGGGAAAAAAATTATAAGGAAAATGCAAAAGGACGGAACTACCCTCATTTTTTTGGCATATTCCGTTTGTTAACAGTCAAATTGGACGGAAGGACAATAAACCAGAATTTTAAAGAGTACGGGGACAAAAAATTTGAAAAAAAAAAAGTTTAGGGACAAAAAGCCAGAAAACCCAAGACCACAGGGACAATTTATGGAATTTACCCAATATATTTTCTAAGACAACTTGATACAAATTTGAGAATATTAACTCTTTGAAGCATATGTCAGTTGTGTTTCCTTTTAAAAGATGTTTTTCAAAAAGGTTTGACCTCGCGCATGCTCGAATAGCTGAAGTGATCTATTGATGATCTCACACTCTCACCAACCATCAGGACTTGATCACTTTCACCTCATCGACTAGCTTATGATTTCCTTGAACAACAGTAGTGTACAAATATTTTAGCGATAAATTTTGATAACTAAAAGTGTTAAATTTCTAAATCCGTTGCTGCATTATTTTCTCCTTTTTCGTGTCTATGCCCCATCTGCTCCTTTTTTCTTGCTTTTAAATCCCTGTTTCTCTATCTCTAACATTGTTGTAGACTTAAATATTCCACCAACTGATTTGATTAGTAATAATGGCTTTCAACTTTCTCAATTAATTTCCTATCTTCCTCACATGATCTCAAATCATTGACCGGCCTACAAACTGTAAAAAATTAAAACAAGTCAAATGATGATACATCTATTCAAATTCATACCTACAAATTAACTTAATTGATATTTGATAGTAATTCATGCGTATATGAAGTGGTTCTCTCTCGTACTTTTATAGTTAATGTTAAATCACCAGTAAATTGATTTGTACAGAATTTTGGTTGATGTATAAATGGGAAATGTAATGAATATATTTAGATCCAAACAAGTTTAATTGTGAAGATGATTATGTACATTTTAAGAAGTTTAAGGAAAAGTACAATTTTATAAAATAATAATAATACACCTTGGTGCAGCCAGACCACTACACCTAACCTTCCCATAAAGGGTGTTCACTATTCGGATATAACTGAATCGTCCAATTGGACATTTTGGATCGGACTATTTGGATTGGTTATTTGGTTTTTTGAATCGGTTTAGACTCGAACCAAATTAATAGTTTGGATTTCAGATTGGATTTGGTTTCCGTTGTGAAAACCGGATTGTCCAAAAAAACCGAATAGTAATATATAGTAAATTGATTTATATACTAACACTTGTTGAGTTGTTGGTTTCATTGTAAGCAATTATGATACTCAATTTCTATACATTTCTTATAGTAAATTGATTTATATACTAACACTTGTTCCATTTTATATTGTATCACTTGGCGATGTACCAATCTTTTTGGAGTTTTTGATAAAATTGATGTCAAGATTTTTGCATATATGATTGTAAATGTCACAAGCTATGAATTAGACTTGTTTTTATGTACAAAGGAGTTTATCATTTTGAAATTTTACACATCGAACTTAATATTATTTATGTTATATACTTTTGTACTATTTTAAAAATTTTAAGGAAAAACCAAACGGATAAAACCAAACCAACCAAATTGTTATTTGGTTCAGATCGGTTTGGTTTTCGAATTAGTTTGGACGGTTCGGTTTGAACTTTTGAAAATCAGACTTTATTTGGTTTCACCTATCTGGTTTGGATAAAATCAAACCGTCCAAACGAACACCCCTACATAAATGTGTAATAAACCGAGTCAACTCGCAAGCTAGACTAGATCGATTTGAAAAATACTTAAGAGTAACCCGATTTAAGTCGATTCGAGCTTGAGTTCGAGCTACTCGAGTCGACTTTCAAGCCGAGTTCGGGTATGAAAATACTGTATCTTGAAGCTCGCGAGCCTAATCAACCTTATGACATTTTACATTTTCACCATTTATCTAGGTGCATGTTGTCATAATTATTTTATTTTCTAATTGAATCGAACTCGAAAGTAGCAAATCGAGCTTGAAAATATTGAGTTGATCAATATATATTTTTATAATGATAACCAATTCAAGTCAAGTCGACATCGAAAATGGCAATTCTTTAATTGAGTCAAGGTATGTCGAGATAAAAAATAAAGACTCGATCTAGCTCCATATCGAGTTTAGAGGCTCTGAGTATTGTAATCGAGTCGAGCTCGAGTTTGCCCCTATGTCAAACTGACTCCCTCGATTACACCCCTAAATTTCTTCCTTAATTACACATGTGTAAAGTTACAAAAAGACAACACAGAATAATCTGTTTTGCAATAAACATTGGAAATAAACAAATAATAATTTAGTAGCTTAATTCATGAACCTAAAACGCAATCTAAATATCTAATAAGCCATGCCCTAATACTCCGTGATTTGTGATTTCCCCTTCCCAATTTGTGATTTCAGTTTTCTTCAATTTCTCCGTGATTTCATTTGCATCCATTGTTAGTTACGTTTGTGAATTAAGTTACAGTTTCACTTTCACGATTGCTTCTGTTACCCTGTTCGAATCAAACAATTGTGGTTTATCATTTCCAAAAATCTCTTTGAGCCGCAACCTTCGAACTCCACCGATCATCTTCAACCATCATTTACAGACGTAGCATTCATGATTTCAATAGATTGAAGCTTTATGACATTTTTCACATGAAGCCTTCTCCATCAATTGCTTCTTCTACCAAAAGGTTCGATTTCAATTTCTATTTTCTCGATTATTTTTATCTATGTATCGTTATGACTATTTTCTATAAGAATTAATGTAACGTCTTGAAATTTCAAGTATTTAAATATTAATTTAAATTAATTTTAAATCACGATTATTTGCTAATAATCTACGTTTGAATTATTTATTTAAGATTATGTGTTTTAGTGATTAATTGAGTATTTATTCGAGTTATGTTTTAAGTGACGTTTCTTGAGTAAATAATTAAAGGTATTATCATGATGATTCGTCTATACCGTAATATGTTCTTTAAGGGTGATGTGTTGATTAAATTAATTGTCTAATCTTCTAAGTCTCGTAAATTCTGGAATGCGATAAATCCCGAGCCTTGTGTTGTTCTGTACTCGTGACAAGCTTAAGATCTTCGAGGCCGGCCGAGAGGCCAAGGCCTCGATCTCGTTTTTTATCCCGTCCATCATTTTTATCTCAGCTAAAAGAGGAGCCCGGGAATGAGATTGGTTGTGTCTGGGCTACTAATCAAGTGCATAGGAGCCGGGTTTTTTTTTGAAGTCTAAAGCCCAAGATGTTGTTTAAATAAAGCCCGATCCTTTTCCTTTGATTAGTCCGACCCAGTTTAGAGGCCATAGGCCTGAGTTAATAAGATACTTAAGCATGCTAAACCTAAAAACCCCATTCCACTTGTGTCTCCCCAATTCGGCCGCTAGAGCATCTCCTTCATTCGACTTCGTCACCCAATTCGCAGCTTGTGATCCTTGAAGGCTGCATCGAGTCAAGAGAATGGACGGCAAGCACCTCCATTTAATTTAAGGAGTGTGCTTGTTTGCTTGCTGATCTTGTGGAGACAACTTTCGGTAGTTTTTATTCTTCCTTGTCCCGGTTTTTCCTTTGTTTGTTTGTTGTCGGGTTGGTGCTTAGTGTGTGTAACTTTGTTAGCTTCGTTCTTCGTATCGCTTAGTAATTATTGTTCCGTTTTCAAATTGATAATCGAGTCTTGTTGTGAGCTGTGTTGCCTCGGGTTATGTTTGGTTTTTAATCCCTGAATTTTATGAGTGTCGGGTTGGGTAAAAGTCTTTGATTATAATTAGACGTTTTATCAATCGGGAAACTTTTTATCATCAAGTTTTAGAAATAATTTATAATTGATAAAACTGAGATTTTAATCTGTCGGGTTTTCATTTTGGGAAGCTCGGGTTTTTTCGGTAGCGGGTCGGGTTGCTAAACGGGTTTTAAAGTAATGAAGTTTTCTGGCAGAATCTGCCCTGAAGTTCGGGTCTGTTTTTGTCACACTTAAAATACGTTTCTGGATTTTTGGCCCGCGATGGTCTCTTGTTTTCTGAGTCCTCTTTCCGTTGCCGCTGACGGCTCGTCGATATGAGTTACCGTTTAAAAGTTATATCCATTTGAATACACTGCTGTCATAATTTCTACCTGTGCAGCTATGCTGCTTTGCGAGCCTATTTTGAGGCCCTTAGAGTCCGTTTTTTGGACAGAAGCTACTTGAGAGTGTTTTGTAGTATTCTGAGTCTAGTTTCCGTGGTAAAAATCTGGGACCAATCTAATGAATGGTTTGGGAAGTTATGGCCGTTATCGTGAGAGTGCTGAGTGCTGTTTGTTAAGTCTCTGATGAAACTACTTTCGAGTCAATTTCTAATTCGAGCTTCCTTGTACTATGTAGGACCTTCTAGGACCTTATTAGAGACGCTCTTCTGTGCCGAGGACATTTAGGAGCTTACGGTTATTCGAGGTGGGTGATCTCACTATAAACTTGCATTTACATTCACTTCATGTTTATGTGCTATATGTCATGAATTGCTATTGCTTTGAGATGAGCTTGTTATTTGTTGATGTGCTATGTGTTATCTATTTTACTCGTATTCTGAACTGAGATATTATGGATATTGAGTAACCGAGCTACGTGCCATATCATTATGTGAATGATCTTTGTACTTGAGTTTTGATTATGAGTTGTTATGCACTTGGGTTGTGCTATGTGGTTATATATATCTATGAGATGATATACTTGAGTTTGAGCTGTTAGTTTTATATGAGTACATGTTGTAACGGATCAACACGTTAATAAAACTAACTAACCATATTTGAGATTCATGAGGTTAGCCAACTCTTCCCAGAGTAAGCCAAGTACAATTCACGACTGTCAGCATGGTACTACGGGACACTGGTGGGTGTTGGAAGGGGGTGTTGCAGCGAGGCGCTGGTGGGCATTGGGATCGTCACGGCATTGGCGAACTAAGTGAAATTTAATAAAAGGCCTAATAATCGAGAATTGAGTAGAGTCTTTAGGGATCACTTATGTGGTGTGGATTGTTTGTATGTGTATGTTTATTGTGTTGATTATTCACTCAGCAGTGGCTGACCCCAAACACTCCCTCTCATTTTGCAGGTACTAGCAAGGGCAATGAGAAGGTCATTGGCTGATGAGCTGCGTTTCTATTTTTTATATTTATGGATTTGGATTAAAACATTTATTTCGAGTCAAACATGTTTTGTTTTAAAACCTTTAATTATTCCGCATTTAAAGCACGAAACGGTTTCATATTTTTATTTTATGAGTTGGGACCTTTGAGTTACTTGTACTTTTGGGGGAAAATGATTTATTTTATTTATTAAAATTATTTTTTATTTTCCCTGAATTTTGGGATGTTACAATTAAGGGTAAATTACAGTTTTTGTCCCTGAGGTTTTCCCGATTCATGGTTTTTGTCCCTAAACTTTTTTTTTTCTATTTTTTTGTCCTTGAGGTTTTAAAATTCCGCATTTTTGTCCTTCCGTCCAAAATTCTCCGTTAACAGACGGTTTTTTTGTCTATTTTACCAAATTACCCCTATTTTAACCTTTTTTTTACATTTTTCTTTTTCTTTTTATATTACTTTATCTTCTCCCCCAACTAACCTGCAACATACCAAATTTTCAAAAACAAAAATCTTCAAAAATTCAAGAGGATCGCACTTTCCGGCGACGATTTCCGCCAAACACCGCCATCGTCTTCTCCGGGGACGATTTCCACCAAACACCACCGGAGATGATTTCCGCCAAACACCACCATCGTCTTCTCCGGAGACGATTCCGGCCAAACACCAGATAAAATCTGTAACAAATGTTTGTGTTTTTCCATGTTCTTCGATTGTGCCCATGACCCACACTAAAAACACCCATTTCAATTTAGACATGTTTGGTCATTATCATCATCATACTAAATCTCTAATTCATGTGAATGTACAACACTCTATTGCATCTAAGTACAACTAGTATAAAAAAGTCTAACTAAATCTTCCAAATTTGGGTCCAATTTCTTCAAGACGCAAGTTGTTCTTCATCATCGCCAAGAACAATCTGTGGAAAACTTGTTCTTCATCAATTTCAGACAATACCCAAAAACAATTTGTGGAGAAGAAACGACATCAACCACCATCTCCACCATCGCCGCCATCTCCGCCGCTTCTGCTCCGGTGCGCCACCGCCTTCAGTAAAGTTGTTGCGGGTTCTAGTGGGAGAAGACGACCGGGGAGGTGTGGCGGTCGTCTTCTTTGGATGCCGATTCTTCAGATGCAGAAGTATTTCTCGATCGCTGGCGAACTTATTTCAGATCTGCAAGAAGACATCACTTATGGGTTTAGATCTACAAGACTAACTTGTGCAGGTTTCAGATGCAAGTTTTCAGTATGAATGAATTAAAGATGTTGTAGGTTTGTTCTGGATCTCAAAAAATTTTAAGTTAGATCTGGGTTTTTTTAAGTTAGAGAAGTTAGAAAATTTTTGTGGTATTCTTGTTGATAATGGTGGAGAAGAAGGTAGATGAAGAATATGAAGAATGAGGAAAAACAAACGACGAAAATACCCTCAAATTTTTTTTAATTTCACGCCAGTTAACGGAGAATTTTGGACGGAAGGACAAAAATGCGGAATTTTAAAAACCTAAAGGACAAAAAAAAGAAAAAAAAAGTTTAGGGATAAAAACCCCGAATCGGGAAAATCTCAGGGACAAAAACTGTAATTTACCCTACAATTAACCATAGGCGGACCTCTTTGGAGCCCGGGATGGCCCGTGTTACCCCTTAATTTTTTACCAGAAGTGTAAGTATATTCGCAAAAAAATAAAGTTTATGTCGGTGCTACGCCTAAAAAGTGTTTGGCTACCATTCGCTTATAATTTCAGCAAAAAAATAGTCCGAATTTGAAAGCCCCAATGTTGTTTAGATTATTAGTGAGCTCAAATGTCAATTTAATTTAATAAATGAAGCTCACTTTCCACTTTAGGACAATTTCAACAAAAAACTAATACTTTTTTGTCTCTTAGTTGAATCATCAAAGATACATATCAAACAACATAAACCAATTGATTTGTAGTGTAGAAAATGAAACACTTATGAAGGTTACAGATGAAAATTTAACTACTCGTTTTCGGAAAACAGGGCAACGAATATGACAATTTTAAAATGTAATACTTCCCCCGATTCAAAATAAGTGCTACACATTGGGTTTCACGCTTTTTGAGGCAAAATATTATAATGATGGTTAAATTAGATTAATTGAATGGTTAGTGGATAATGAGTCCCACACATTTTGAATAAAGTGGGGTTAATGATGTTTATAAGTAAAAAGTAAGGGTAAATGAGTCATTTCACTTTGTTAAAGTAGATAGTTAGTGAGTGTTAGTCCTACTATTTTTGCCAAATAAGGTAATTTTTTAAAATGTAGCACTTATTTTGAATCACCCATATAAGGAAAGTGTAGCACTTATTTTGAATCGGACGAAGTATGTAGTTCTTATTCTAGTTTTTCGTTTTGTTGTTTAATGAGCCTGTACTTTTTAAATTTTAATCTTATTATATATTACTCGGAAAAAAATTATGCTACCCCTTAAGACGTGTGCCAACGGAACGCCGGTTGGCCGCCGGTTGGCCACCGCCGGTTCTGACGCCGTTGGCACGGACCGCCGGTTGGCCCGCCGATTTTCCGCCAGCCGGTTTCGAGACGGGAGAAGTGGCGGAGGAGGAGCGTGGTGGTGGGGCCCGCGTGTACCTGTCGACCAAAAAGAAAAAAAGGTTTTTTTTTTAAAACGGTAATAAATTCAAATAAATGGTAATAAATACAAAAAAACGGTAATAATGAAATGTATTTTTATTAGTTATATGTTTTAATTAGTTATATATTTTTATTAGAAAAAGAAAAGTAAATGGTGGGGCCCAAATTTGGTGAAGTGACGGAGTGCTGTTGGCATGTGTACGTCAGTTTAGTGTTAGTTAGTTTGTATGCTGACGTGGCGCTGAGTTGGCAGAAACTGACGGCGTCAGTTTCCGTCACCATTGGCACCGGTCTAATATTTGTTCTGGGTCCGTCACTGGAATTAAGTTCCTTAAATTAGGGCTAATTATCGACACTGAATTTCATAAAAATATCTAATAATAAAGATATGTTTTTTTGTAGGATTGAAGTTTCCAATGAGTTACAACAATGAGCAACTGGCTTTTGATTTTCAGACATATAAGCTGAATTCCTTTAAAACATCATGTGCAATCTGATTTGAGTCGCTTATTTGGTAATTTATACAACCTTTTCATTGGTAATAAGGGGATGAAATGTGACTCATTGATACAAGTCATGAACTTTAAATGCCTTTTGGGATGAATTATCACTCAAGATCGATTTTCATTGTGTTAAAAATTTCATTATGCTTTTAGTTCAAGAAATATATGTGAATCATAAAATGATAAAATTTCTTATCATTTCTGTTTTAGAATTTCGAATAGCTTTACCTGTAAATTTGCCCAGTGATGGATAATTTTGACAATTGAAAAGGTTTTTTGGTCCTGCTATTTTATCATTTGTTGTTCTTTGCCATGAACTAAAAACCTCTGTTATTCACTAACACACAGTAATCATCAAATGTTTTTTCATGGCAAAGTTAATGGCTTTTGATAAATTGTTTGTATCAGATGTAAAATCTTGTATGATTCAATAAGCTATGAGATTTGAGGGCGACACTTTCTCTTATTTGATATTTCCTATTTATCTTTTAATATATTGTAGTAATGATATATTGATTTTTTAAATTTACGATTTTATGCAATCGATAATTCATAAATTACTACTCCCTCCGTCCCACAAAAAACTTCCCATTTGACATGGGCACAAATTTTAAGGTAATAGTTAGTGGTGGGGTTATTGGTAATAATTTTGATTAAAATATAAGATTGATTTGGAGAGAGAAAGATAATTAGTAGATAGTTAGTGGTGGGGTCCTTAGTAATAATAGTATTTTATTAAAATGAGAAGTTTTTTGTGGGAAAAAAAATTAAGGTCAAATGGGAAGTTTTTTGTGGGACGGAGGGAGTATTTTAGCTTCTCTAATTGTTTTCAAATTAGCACGTTAAATATTTTTTAATTGATACTCTCTCCGTCCCACAAAAAAGTTTACATTTCTCACTAAACTTTTGTCCCACAAAAAAGTTTACATTTCTCACATTTGATGGACCCCTCATAATATAATATTATTATTACTAAGAACCCCACCATTAATATCCACTAACTATCTTTCGCTCTCCAATCCAACCTTATATTTTAATCAAAAGTATTACTAGTGACCCCACTACTAACTATCACCTAAAATATTGTGTCCAAGAGAAATGTAAATTTCTTTGTGGGACGGAGGGAGTACTTTTTTCCATATTACAAAAATTTGTGAAATTTATTAGAATTTAAGCACATTCGAAGGCTTGACAAACGCAATATAATCTAAGCATGTTGAGCTCAAAAATTGTGCGAGATTTTATGTTCTAGCTTTGTTTGCTGGATGATTTTCAAATTTGACGAAAATTTATGACAATGTCATCAATTTCTAGCTACATTTCAAATTTTATTTTGATTGCATTAGTTGTATTCGAATGTATATAGAGCCAGATTTCGATCTACGATGTTATATGTATACATAGCGATGCATATAAATCATGTAATGTTAGAATGTGTGATGTTACCTTATTTTTGTTGGTGATTTGTATCACCAATATTTTTTAAGTGTAATGAGATAAACTTATTGACCAAATGTAATCCTAATAAATATTGAACAAGTAAGGGTGGTGCGGAGTCCACGCTTGTTTAAATTTGTTATGATTAAAATACACTAACTTAACGGGGGTTCGGGGGCAGCGCCCCCGATAACGGGGTTCCAAGGGGCAGCGCCCCTGGCGGGGTCCGGGGCAGTGCCCTGGTCGGGGTCCAAGGGGCAGAGCCCCTGGCTGGGGTAATATTCAACCCGGATCCGACCCGTATTTGGGCGTTTTTGAACAGTTTTGAAACTGCAATTTGGCAGTTTTGAGGAGTTTTCGTCAGTTTCTAGAAAGTGGAATAATACTGGTTTTGGTCATCTTCTCTGGTACGAAATTCTCACAACACACACATATTCTCTGTTCTTGATCACACTGTGATTTCATCCGATTAGAGATTTCGAGAGTACTCTCGAAATACTTTGATCTGATAGTGAAAACACGACTTCACGGTGATCCAAGTAACTCGAAATCAGTAAAATATCTAACAATTTTTCAGACAATTTAGTCCATGCTGTTTTTGCCCTTTCTGTATGCAGCAAACATTAAATTTGAATTTTATTTTGCTAGGTTTGACTTTTAAAGTCAAATATTTAGTAAACATGGTTTTCAGATTAATGTCGTTCAATGGATTTCTACTATTAGTTTTATGTAATGCAAATGTTGCATTCATTTACTGTAGTACAACCATTAATAGTTGTTGGCAATGCATATATAAATCTTATACTCCGTAGTATTCAACTTGCAGAATCAGCAAATATACTAAGTTAGATTTATTAATTTTGAGATTTCATTTTTCATTTTTCATATTGAGATTTCCTTCTATTTTGTCTTTAAATTTTTTTACCATTTATTTATGTATAACAAAATATTTTTTTATCATTTCAATAATATTTTAGTGTATGATGTCCCTACTTTTTTTCATTGTTATGCATTTTTTTCTCTCGAAACTAGCCCGCCCATTCGGGTGGGCTTTGAAACTAGTAGTATATATAAGGAAAAAGAAAATAGCTAGAACATTTATTCAATACTAGCAGGGTACCCGCGCAATGCGGCGGCGGGTACCCAGTAACTATGTTTTGTGGCGAGCAAATGTTGCTCGGTTACAATTTTTTTTCCTTTCGAAATGTAAAACGGAAGAATAAAATATTCATTAGCATGTCAAACGTTAAAAATGGGACTACTACAACTTAAAATAACAGGTAAAATGATAAAATGATGCATTATCTCACGCACACATTTTGCTTAGAGTTTTGCGCACATGGGTTGCTGTATGGTGTCGTGAGGGCGGGGGCCAAAGGCTGAAGGCTGAAAAACCACAAACACAGACATAAATTTTATATTTTGGATTTAAGACGGTGATTTTATATTCAAATTAACCTGCTTATACGTAGGAGTAAGACATAGGGATTACTCATTGCACCATAAGGATCAAATTTGTTCTAAAACTTCATTAGTATTGTTGAAACACTCGGGTATTCACAAACCGGCCGGTTACCACCCAGTTAGATTTCGAAGCGGTTAGAAACCAGTTTTGACCGGAAAAAACTGAAAGTTTCTTCAATTATTATTTGATATTTAAAATAACCGAAAAAATTGGTTTAAAATTGAAAAGATAACCGGATCTGAATTGTTAAAATAACCGAACCAGTTAGTAACCGAAACGAACAAAACCAAACCAAACTAAACCAAATCAGATACAATAGGTTTGGGTTTTTATACCCTTAAAACCAGTTAGAACCTGAACTGGTTATTGTCCAAACCAGTTTCAATGTGTTGACCAAAAATCAGTTTCGGTTTCAAACCCGGACCGGTTTTGGTCAAAACCGGGTTTTGTGCATCTCTACCTTCATCACAAGATTATGCAAATTTAAAAGCATCCATAGTAGTAAAAAAGGAAAGGAAATAAGATACCATGTACCTGTATCAGTAACTTCACCATGTAAACACTTCTTGGATTGCACGTAAACATTTCCCAAATAAATCTGTACCACCATCTTCTGAATTCGTAGTAGCACCAGCAGGATACAACTTCACAGCATACACAACAACTCTTTCTCCTGCAAAACACATTATCATTCTTTTTTTAATTGCTGAAACTCATATATTTTCTCTATATCTATAATTGTTCAAATAATAGATTAAATAATAAGGCAGCCATAAAAAAACATAAAATATTCAAAAAACAAAAGCAATTTCTACGGATCATAAATCACGACCCAATATTCGAATCAATAACCGTCTTTGCGTCATCAAAACAAAAATAAGTAGCGAAATAAATTTAGGAAAAGGTGAAGATGGAACATTTGAAATGCCAATTAAAATCAGCGGTGATAGATTTGACGAGAGACACTTAAGATTTTGAGAAAAGAAATACATACAGTAGTCAGGGACGTCGAACGTCGCCTGAGTAGAACATCGGAAATACCAGCCTCTTCCTCAATCTCGAACTATCCTCATCAGAGATGCTTTCTTTCTTTGCAGCTGCCTTTTTGGCAGCTGGCTTTGTAGGCTCCTAACCAGACAGAATCACTGATTTCTTCAAATTTAGCGGCTGGCTTTGCAGCAGCTTTTGTTTCAGTTCGATGGAAAAAAAGTTATTAAAAAAACAGAAAATGTAAGTATAAAAACCACAAAGTCAATATTTAAACATTTTACAAGGTTACCGTAGCCTCTTTCTTCTGAGGAGCCTTATCATCAGATTAACTCTCTTCTTCTGAGCTTTCATTGCTAGATTCGACCTTTTGTACACAAAAAAAAGCCAAGCATATGAATATTGTAATGTGTTACATCACGTGATATAAGCAATAAGCAATAATCCAATCAATATATAGAACACATAATAATCAATCACATGTTTGTAAACTTTTACAGCCTCTTTAGATACACGGAAACAATTAAAAAGGTAAACTGCTTCAAATTCAACACTCAAAACATACACTTTTGGTACAAAGTGAAGCAATAAAGCCATGACATCTAACAAACTCAACAAATATATAAAATAAAATAAAAAACTAAATCGAAAGAAGAATCCATACATTCGATTAACAAAACCCTAAAATAAACGACAAAAATCTATAAATTAAAGAGATAACTTAAACACAAAAGTTGAATAACGAATCTACCTTTTTCCGGGGGAGCTTCAACAACAACAACTGAATCAAACTGGAACAAAATCAAAATGGAAATTTAAATAAGAATCACATACTTGAAGATATACACAAAACAACAAATTTAAAACTGCGAATAACAATACCTTGGAGGCCTTTGAAGTCCTAAACGACCTGATAATCTAGAAAAAAAATCGCAAAAAAGAAGACAAAACGAAAAAAGAGGGAAAAACCGGGATATACAGACGTGTGTAGTGAAAATGGCTAGAGAAGGATGTGGCAGCGAAGAGGGCGTCGAGGCAGCAGGCGGCGGAGGTGTAGACGGCGGTTGTGTGGAGAAGTTAGATGTGCTTTTTGAATGGTAGAAGAAAAGGGAGAGAGGGAACATTATTTTGAAAATAATCCTCCCACGTCCCAATAAATAACGTTTAGAGTTCCGATGGATGAGAATATGCATCTATTGGTCAATGGTTTGGTGGGTTAGAGCAGATATTCGCTGTATTATTTGTTACTAGATGGTACCCACGCAATGCGGCGGCGGGTACCCTATAACTATATTATGCACTGGCGATCATGATGGTGGTGGGTGATGGTGCGTAGCCACGGAAGGCGGCGTGGTAGCAACTGTAGTGGTGGGTGATGGAGGTTTGTGGGTGATGATGGTAGTTAATTTGTATTTTGGAGTTTATTTGTACAACGTACTAATCACCGTAGAACGCACATGCGGCAACTTCAACCCAATTGCTTATAAATTTTTTCATTAAGGTTATGTTTTATCTCTCAAAGAAATAAAATTAGCTACAAGAAAACTGGTTAAAGAAGTTGTGTCATCAAATGGGTTGAACAAGTCAACCAAGACAAAATAAATTCAAGTAATCATATACTTATCAACATAAAAGTGAAAAAAAACTTCAAATAAACAATAGGAAAATTGGTACACCATTTGTTGAAACATGTCCAAAAAAACATAGAAACTTGACATTTTAATCTTAAAATCTTAATTAGACGAATAGAACTAAAACTAAAACTTATCAAATAATGTAAGGATTGAGTTATGGAAGTATATCTGGCAATTAACAACCAAACCGACCTGTCTTGGCACATATCAAAAAGTAATCCATTTCAACCCACGCACTTCACCCACAACCTGTAAAAAGTCAATAAAAGAAACCATAGTAAGTTCCTTACTAAACATGATGTAAAAAAACATAATATAAAAAAATAGTATATCATATGCGATGTAAAAAAAAACAAGTATTCCACAAGATATCACCAGGATAATTTTGTCCCGTACAGTCTAAAATAAAAGGGTCCCATATCATGTTAGATATTTTTTTCATTTGTACCTAAAAATCCTATTTGAGGGATAAATCAAAACCAGACTCTAAATTATTTAGGTTGAAAGATGTAGCAAGTGTTTTTTCATGGATGGTCCAAATAAGTGTAAAGACTTAAATGATTCTTGTAAAAGGCTGTAACTAAATTTATTAAGTTTATGTAATTATTTGATCATGAAACCATGATATCATTATATGATAAAGTTTAGTAAACCATTAATTTATCATGTAATGGCATCATCTGCATCAAGAGAACTGAATCAATAAACAAGTATAGCATCATATAAGTTGTGAATGTATTAAAAATTATAAATCATATTCATATTCTTTCAAAGTACCTTTCCATCAATAAGAGATGTATAAATTTCAGTCCATGGATAAGTTGGTACACTTTCCAAAATAGATTCTTTTTCGTCAACTGCAATCTGAATAAACCATATGAATTATTAAAAAAAGGGAATTAATTTCTACACCACATATTTTGATGTTTATACCACACTATACAAGTATTATTGCATACTCATACAAGTATATAAAACAAGTATTGTGGTGTATAGGTAAAAATGTGTGGTGTAAAAATCACCACTTTTAAAAAAAATATCAGGGCTACTGTTTTATTACTACCTTTATAGCTTTCTTAACATTACTTTCCATTGTTCCATATGTTTCCGCGAGGAATTCGTAGCAAGTATGACAGTTCCTCTAGCATTATGTGTGCTAATTCTTAGAGCTAATTCCCCAGTTATGGCTTTTCTTAAAGCTAATTTTATGGAGATAAAAATGTTACCGAGAATTATGTGTGCTTGAACAAAACAAATCTGTAAAACAAATTAAGTTAGCAACAATTACTTCATTCTTCAACACTAAAAGAAATTATATCAAATAAAAGTAAACGGTTTCTCCTAAATCAATATACAATACCAGAAACACGTAAAATTAACTTCAGAAACCTCCCTATTTGAACAATTAAAGCATCAACTTCAATGAAGTACCAAATATTAGGTAAGAAACATCACCTTTGACTTTGTAACCAGGAATTTCTTAGCAACCGACATTTGTGGGAGACCGAATCCCTAATTTCTGTTCACAGGTATGAAAAAATGTCAAAATACAAAAAAATGGACTTCAACAAATGCATGTCGCTGATCTATTGGATTTATAACTCAAACATATATTATTTTCACAAGAAACCATTTTCACCATAAACATAGCTACAAAAGAGGGAAAAATCTGAATATAACCAACCTGTGCAGCGCAAATGGCCAGAGAAGGATGTGGTGGCGGAGGAGGCTACCGCGTGCGCCGGTGGAGGGGGTTGCGGAGGACGGGGCGACGGCGGCTTTGTGAAGTAAGAGAGAACATCAACTGTATTGAGTTCGATGAGTCGTGGAGCACGTAATTTGATAAATCGTTTTATAATAGATGGCTATTTGATTGCTCGGGCGTAAAATGGCTATTTGATTCACTATTAATTGTCCTTCCATTTCCCAATAAATAATCGTTTAATTTCTCAAGAAGACTGTAGTAGTTTGAGCTTGGAAGAGAAGACAAATGCATTGGTTGGTTGAGGGGCGGTGGTTTGAAAAGGTTTATTTTAAGTAGTCTTTATATAAGACATTGTTCAACATGGGAACATCTCGTGTTGTGGTGCAGCTGGTTTATGCCTCTGTCTGGTAACCATTGCTCGTGAGTTCGAGTCGTGGAGCAAGCAATATTTTTGAAAACGCAATTATTCCGAAAATAGCAAGTGTGTTGGCTGAATTTTAAGCCTTGCTAATTATGGAATGTGTAAATGCTTTATAATATAGTAAAGATAAAGATACCACTATAAAACATTGTTTTAAAACTGCAATTAAATCCTTGTAGTGCAGTTGGTTTGAGCTAGTGTAATTAAGGCCAATGTCAAGGGTTCGAATCTTGTGCATGCATATTTTTTATAAACGCTGCTAATTTCTGAGAATAGTAAGTATTTAGCTGAATTTTCAGCCATCTATTTATAGAAAGGTCCTAAATGTTTATAAGTAGTAGAGATTAAATACTCCCTCTATCCCACAAAAAAGTTTACATTTCTCCTTAAAATTTTATCTCACAAAAAAGTTTACATTTCTCAAATTTGGGGTTCACCTAATAAAATAATATTATTACCAATCATTCCATTAATAAAACACTCTGTCTCTCCAATCTAACCTTATATTTAATCAAAAGTATTACAAAGGACTTCACCACTAACTATCTCCTAAAAGATTGTGCTCAAATGAAATGTAAATTTTTTTATGAGACGGGGGAGTATATATTAGGTTGAATTTTAGATAGATATATTAGATATCTATCATTATCATTACTTATAAAAAAATAATATTAGTATTTGATGTTACTTGGTCGGAATTACCCAGTTTCTCTTCTTTTGCAAACATAATTATTGCAAGCAACTACTATATGTGGTGTCATAATTTTTTTACCTGAAGGTAATCATACTTATGCGACAATCGAAAATACATTTACCAGAGTTAATTCTTTGTTACATTTAAAGTTTTCTTGAATATCTAATCTAATTATTATAAATTTTATTTTCATAAACTCTCTCTAGATTGAGGACCTGAAAGAGCAACACAGAACAAACGATTCTAATTAAACAGACACCGTTATATTTTTTAAAAATTAACCATATCATACGGACAATATTGTAGCTTTGGCGCTGCTTTAGTTGACTAAGTTTTCTGAGCAATAACGGGTTGTTCTATTTCCTATAAAGTTTATACAAAAGTTCAGTTGGAAAAAATGATGTTGAAAATAATACTTTCACCGACTTTATACCTATTTAATGCTATATACATATGTTAAATATATGACTAATGGTTTGTGGTTTGCTTTCTCCATTATAAGAGTTGCGTAATTCACCACAACTCTAGTTTGAACGCATTTTAATTCGTTGTGTAGCTTTTAAAAGAGCGAATTACATCTAAGGTTCCTGTGCTTTACCATTTATTGCAGCGACAGTCCCTAAACTTCATTAAGTACACTGGGAGTCCCTAGTGTTACCACTTTGTTGCACACGTAGTCCCTGAAGCAGACGGCCGTTTATTAGGGCTGTTAAATCCCACATATGCAAAGCACATGATGGGTAGTATGGTAATTATACACCCCTTCCTCATAAATAAACCCGAGTAAATTACATGGAAGGTCCCTGTGGTATACTACTTATTACAGCCTTAGTCCCTAAACTTCATTTATTACACCGGATGTCCCTGGTGTATACGCTTTGTTACACACATGTAGGCCTGTAAATAAATCGAACGTTCAACGAACTGTTCGGCGGGAGTTCGTTTATGTTCGTTCGTTTAGCTAAACAAACGAACACAAACAAGATTTTGTGTTCGTTTAGTTAAACAAACGAACACGAACAAAGGCCCGTTTGACTTTGTTTATGTTCGTTTGTGTATGTTTGTGTTCGTTTGTATTTGTTTCGTGTTCGTTTGTGTTTTTTTATGTTTGTTTGTGTTCATTTGTGTGGTTCTTTATGTTCGTTTGTGTTCACGAACTGTCATGAACGAGGGTAACAAACATAAACGAACACAAACGAACATAAAGAAACACAAACGTACACGAAACAAACATAAACGAACAGAAACAAACATAAACGAACACGAAACGAACACAAACAAACACAAACGAACATAAACAAACTCAAACGAACACTAATAAACGAACGTAAACAAACGAACACGAACGGATGTTCACGAACGTAAACGAACGAACGGGCCTTTGAACGAACATAAACGAACTCCCGCCCAACGGTTCGTTGAACGTTCTGTCGTTTACAGGCCTACATGTGTGTAACAAAGTGTATACACCAGGGACTTCCGCTGTTATAAATGAAGTTCTAGGACTAAGGCTATAATAAGTAGTATACCACAGGGATCTTTCATGTAATTTACTCGGGTTTAAATATGAGGAAGGGGTGTGCAATTACCATACTACCCATCATGTGCTTTGCACATGTGGGATTTAACAGCCCTAATAAACGGCCGTCTGCTTCAGGGACTACGGGTGCAACAAAGTGGCAACAGGGACTCCCACTGTACTTAATGAAGTTTAAGGACTGTGGCTACAGTAAGTGGTAAACCACAGAGACCTTAGATGTGATTCGCTCCTTTTAAAATGGAGAACATAAACCAACAAATTATTAGGTATATATAACAAATGTACATAGAATTAAATGAGTCTAAAATAGTGAAAATTCTATTTTCAACATAATTTTTCCAGCAAGTTCCAAGTGTTTTAATACCGGGGTTTTGAACCGGGCCGGGCGATTCCTTAAAACGGTCAAACCGGCCGGTTGAACTTGATTATAATATTGTTCATTATATATGCTAAGTAGGGGTGAGCATTTGGACCGAAAAAACCGAGCCGAACCGAAAACCGACCGAAACCGAAACGAAACCAATAACATGTTATCGGTTCGGTTTCGGTTTTGAAAATTCATCGTTTTCGGTTTCGGTTTTGTCGGTTTCGGTACGGTTCGGTTCGGTCTTCGGAAAAAGATGAACAATTGGCCTAAAAAAACCGAACCAAACCAAAACCGATAACATGTTATCGGTTCGGGTTCGGTTTCGGTTTTAAAAACTCATCGTTATCGGTTTCAGTTCAATCGGTTTCGGTTCAGTTCTGTTTTTGGACCGAGCTCACCCCTAATGCTAAGTTAACAGTGTAAAATGAGTCAATTTGGTCATTTTATAAACGTCGGCTAAATATGAATTATTTAATACAACCTCATAAATTGGTAAATGCTTTATAAAATCTGGATTATACTATCTTTGCATCCATATATGAAAAGAATATAAAAACATATTCTGTAATTTCTTTAACTTTTTTTAACAAGTTATTATATTAGTGGTTCGACATATGTAGTGACATTCAATGTAACACCACAAAATCGAACCATATATTTTTATTTTAAATCACGGGAGCGTGTAAGATATTATCTATCATTTACAACTAGCATCAAAACCACATATTATAAGTTCTTACAAAACATTAAAGAAGTTTAACATCTTAAACGGTGTCACTTAACAACTTTGGCTCGACCCGTTTACAAAATCATAGTATGGTCAAACTTCCCAAAAACCGATGCTACTACTCCCAAGCCTACCATCCTTGAAATAGTCAACAAAATGAGGATTAGCATAAAGCTAAGTGAATGAGATCATAACACAGTAAATTGTAATAGCACAACAATCGGTAATAACAACTCCAACGGTTTAAACATATATCCTAGAGGACCGATGGTTCTACCGAACCTCAACCATTATTGGCCCACAAGGTTTACCGGTGGCTCTAAGCCACTTGACATAGTATTAAGTCCCCCTATACAACGAATGCAAAAGAAGTCTTAATACTATCGCCAATAGCGAACGATGTCCAACCCTTAACCACCAAGCTGACCCCTAATCTTAATACATGTGCACATATCGTTCAATTAAAACATAACCAGTTAATTATTATTATACCAACATGTACAATAAGCAACATAAAGTTTTGCAGTCAAGCAACAGGTTCGCGCCGCAATCTTTCTGTTTGCGCCAGTTAATATTGCCCAGTTAATACTGGTCCGTTAATACTGATCCATTAATGCTGATCAGTTAATGCTGATCATTTAATACTGATCCAACAAATTGCAACAAAAACCATTGCAATTTAAACAATACAAAGGTTATAAATCCACTCACATCAGCACAGCAAGATGTCCACTTAGATGTCAAATATTTCTAAGCCTTCTCCGTTCCTGAACATCGAATGAACAACCGATTAGTATTCAATCATACCGAAAGTTACATCTTTTACATTATTCAATAGTAACAAGTAACTAAAATATGCACATATGATTACATACAATATCAAATTAGCATTGGACACAAAATGACCATTTTGACTCATTTATAGCCAAAGTTAAACAATTAAACTTGCATTCAACTAACTTCAAGTTATTTTGGCCCAAACGGGTCAAAATCACAATCTACCTCTAACACTTTCAATTTCGTATCTAACATATTATGTACTCACAACTAACATATTAAGACTTCCCAAGCCAAGCCAAATGTTATGAAATGCATCTTACCACTTATGTAATTTTTGTGACCTACTAGGACTTTTACAAGTCAAAGTAATACAACAAAGTCCATATAATTAGATGTAAATCAATTTACCCAAACACTAGTTTAAAGTATGCTAAAAGTTACTCATTCAAGTTATAGAAGATTACAAGAAACAATCCTTAGCCTAATATTAACATAAAGAAAACTCAGAATATGTCAAACCTGCGACAGCTCACCATAACGACCATAACTTTCAAACCGTTTATTCAATTTTCACCAAATTTTCACAGCTTACTCTAGGCTCATAATGCTACAACTCGTATTCAGAACGCTCGGCCCGAACCTGACCCGAAGGGCTTCGAAACTGCCTTGCAACACCGCAGAAACACACAGTGGTTCAGCAAACCGTAAATCCTACGGACGAGCGGTCGGCGGCCACGGAAAGTTAACTCATCGGCGACCCGGAGCCCAGATTCCGTCCCAAACAGGGTCGAAAACAGACCTGAACGTGATGACAGCAAGCTGTCCTAAAACGCTGCACATATTTACAACTAAACGGGTCAAAATCAAGTAATTTTATTTAAGATTATTTAATACTTTAACAACATGCCAAACTACTTACAAAACACCATATTATGCAATTATCATCCATATCCAAAGTCAATCAACTATAACATGCATTCAACCAATTTGACACCGTTTAACTGAAACGGGTCTAAACTTACTATTTTTACTAGAGCACTTCAATTTACTTATCCAACAATCATACAAACTTATTATTGACATTTTACAACTAACTAGATAAAAGTCAACTCTAGATTTTGACCCAAGTCAAAATCTCTCCATTGACTTACTTTTACAATTATCCAATTTATGACAATTTTATCAATTCAAAACCTACTTAAGCGTACATGATGTTTAACATCATTATTGAGCTAAATTAATCTAAATTAACTTTTATAAACACA
Source organism: Calendula officinalis (assembly GCA_963853835.1). Taxonomy (NCBI): domain Eukaryota; kingdom Viridiplantae; phylum Streptophyta; class Magnoliopsida; order Asterales; family Asteraceae; genus Calendula; species Calendula officinalis. Next base: position 18,304,923 of record OY970824.1, on the reverse strand, counting down.
AAATCACCATTTCATACTTTTAAGGTACAATTCTTCTCCAAAATGACTAGTTCTTTTCAAAAATCTCATTTTATCAAACACTAATCAAATTAAGACAGGTTCATCAATTTATGTTACAGTTAAGCATAAACAACAATTATTATCACTAACATGTTAATATACATTCATGAGTCAAGTTCCATTCAAAATATGACTACTTATGCATTAGTTTATAAACTAGCCAAACACTAACATCAATCACACTAATTTTACTAAAATCATCTTTTAACTAGTTAAAACATCAATTACTTAACATAATCACACAACTTGACTATATACATTGATTTTAAACATTTAAAACATCACAACCTAAATCTAGGTTTTTATCATCTTCTTCAACTAGCTTCATCTTCCTCCATCAAATGGAGGTTTCTCAATTTCTCATCGTTTTAACAATTAAACATGAAATGAAGCATGCTATTACTTTTATAAACATATAAAACACATATAATCATCAAAGAGCTCATCAATTTCACTAATTAATCAACAAGTCATAAAAACCCACCACAACTCAAGAACCCTAGTTCATATCTAACAATTACTATGAACCTTAATCAACAATATGAGATTACTTACCTATAATCTTGCACAAATTCGAGTCTAGAGCAGAAATTGGATGGATTGGAGTCTTCTTCTTTAATTAAATCTCAACAAAAAGTGTGTATGTGTCGATGTATCAGGCAAGAAAAAGAGAGGTTTTGACACCTCTCTTAAAACGTGGCACACAGACACTTTCATTTATAAGGTGTTTGGGAGCCCCTGCTTTTAAGCTTATTTCATTTTAATAAACACTTAAAAGTGTTTGGTAGAGCTTATAAGTTCTTATGATTATAAGCTTATTTAAGGGGGTTTAAATAAACTATTTGGGAGGGGATTATAAGCTTATTTAAGATTTTTACGTCATTACCCTCTCATTTCACCATAACCTTAGTTCACACTCACAAACGTTTACCACCCTAGTTTAACTCCTTTTTCGTCATTTTACAATAAGCTTATATAAGCCCCTCCAAACACTTTATTTAACAAAAACTTATTAACTTAAACAAGCTCATAAGCTTATAAGCTCTTCTAAATAAGTTTTCCCAAACACCCCTTTAATTATTGTGTTCTAGGTAGTCTAAGAGTTTTGTAAAGTCTCAAGTGACAAATCTCAGCCATTTGATCAAAATGATCAAGATAAAATCTCTTAGCCACTGCCACCTCCGAATATCGCCGACCACCGCCGGCCGCCGCCTCCAGCCGCCGGCTGCCGGCGACCACCGCCGATCGACGCCGGCCGGCCGGGGGTGGCCGGCGGTGGTGATGGTGACTGACAGTGGTGGTGGGGCTGGTGGTGGTATTGATGTATTGAAACACATGTGATTCATTAAAAACATGGGTTCCAAAATACAGACAATCATATTACTTTGAATCACATGTGTTTCAAGTCACAGAACACATGTGATTCATTAAAACAGGAGTTTCTAAAAACAGAAGAGCATACGAACTATAAATCACATGTGTTTCAAGTCACGAAACACATGTGATTCACTAAAAACAGAGGTTTCAAAATTCAGACGAACATATTACTTCGAATCATATGTGTTTCAAGTCACGAAACACATGTGATTCACTAAAAATAGGAGTTTCTAAATACAGGGGAGCGTACGAACTATGAATCACATGTGTTTCAAAAGGTGAAACACATGTGATTCACTAAAAACAAGGGTTCAAAAATACAGACATGCATATTACTTCGAATCACATGTGTTTCAAGTCACGAAACACATGTGATTCACAAAAAACATGTGTTTTTAAAAACAAGGGAGCATACGAATTACGAATCACACGTGTTTCAAACACATGTGATTCACTAAAAATAGAGGTTCCAAAATACAGACGAGCATATTACTTCGAATCACATGTGTTTCAAGTCACGACCACCACCGCCGGTCACCGCCACCAACCACCGCCAGCCGCCACCTCCGGCCGTCGTCCGCCGCCGCCGGCCGACGGTGTCGGTGGGGTATTGATGTGTCGAATCACATGTGTTGGTAGTGGTGGTGGTAGTTTGAATGTTGATCTTGACCTTTGACTTTTTCTTGATCAAAGGGATAATAAGCATTAAACTACCTTGAACAAACCAGTAACAGTATAATTATCAGTTATCTGATTCACAATTAATTCATATAAAATACCTGATAACTCGATTTTAGGCAACGAGGATATATTTGGAACCCTGGTCCAAAAGTGAATTCCTATTAATGAAATTCATTATAATACTTAAACGTTTCAGTTTTTACTAATATTTTAACCACATAGTTAAAATACAGTTTATTTAAACAATTCTAATTAAAATCACATAAATGCATATAAAAACAATAAACATTATTTAACCCCATAGTTTTGAATTCTTCTCTGTTAATTTGTTCAATGGTTTGTAAATCCGTAATCCGTTCCTCTCTTTTTTCGATATCAGAGGAGTTTTTTTTTTTTGAACGGCAAATCTAATCTACTCCTAAATAACCACCTATGTCCACTATGGGACTCGAACCCTCAACCACTAAGTTAGACGGCAAACACCTTACCGTTAGGCCATTGGCCCTTTGGTGATATCAGAGGAGTTAACAAGGGCAGTTTCGGCCTTGCTATCCAGGGCACCCAAATAAGATAAAATTTTCTATTTTTTTTTGTTGCCTTTGAACCCAATTTTTAATCTCGTTTCTAAGCTTTTTTCTTTTACTTTTTACGATCAAATCTGATGGGCCAATATAAGTACCGTCGGCCAAGAGAAATCCCCAATCAATAGTGAAAAAGTAGGTACAGCGTAAATGGGCTGATCCAAGGTTATGGGCCCAAGACTCCCCTCTAAGCCAGTCACTAAGGTTAAAACTTAAAAGGAGCAATTCGGATCTGTTAATACTTAATAGGCCCACTTGTTTTTACATCTATGCCTGTTCAGACCAAATCTAAATCGAAAAACAAGTCATGTTGTCTCGTAAAATATAAAATTCAACTTATTGTTAACATAAATTAAACTAATATGAATTTCCATGTGAATTATAGTAAGAGCATTAGGTGTAGTAACATGAGTCGGATGGTCACATTTGCGTCACCTATGCGTCACATATGCGCAATATCATTCTACCATCACTAACCAATAATACTTCTTTGGAACACACCAAAATACCTCTTACTCACAAAATACCATTAAAAAAATACCTATGTCTCTCCTCCCATTGGTCTGCCGACACTCTCTCTCCTCCCATCGGCTCGTTGGCTGCGTAGCGAGGGGTGGGGTTTAACATGGCGGATGGTATGGTGGCGGGGTCGAAACGTGAGGTGGCGTCCGAGTTGGGGAGGGGGTCCGTGACCACACCCGGCTCTCTTATAGCATTGTGAATTATAATTATAATTAGAACTTATTGTGAATTATAATATGAATTATAGTATTCACTCACGGTCAACTTTACGTTGCTGTTTCTAGGGTCAAAAGTCGTAAGGGAATGAAATTATTGATATATGTTAAAGACGACAAAGTTTGTAAGAAGACATCAAACATTGTCTACCATGAAGTACTACAAAAAATATATCAAAATTACATATTGATTCCATCCATTATAATTAAACTTTAAGTTATCTATTTTTACATATGAATAAATAATATTTTATAAACCGTCCGTGATTCTTACGGGTTATGTCTTTTATATTATACATAATATTTTAAGTTTTAAAATATTTTGTTACCCTTATGTTATAATTATTTATCATGTAAATTTATAATTAATGACTTTAATGTTAATATATAATTTATATGTAACTAAAAGAATTGTTTATTTTAATTTTCCACTATCATTTTAAATAAAAATTTTATAAACCGTCCGTGATTCTTACGGATTATTGGCTAGTTTTCAATAAAATAAACATGTTTTTAAAAGAAATGTAAATTGGTATTTTACACTTTGATTAATATTTGGCTTAATTAAAACGTTATAATTAGAATATTTTTTTGTTGTTGTTTTAATACACAAGTGTTAATCATTTTAATTTTAATTCGTATGCTTGAGTTTTTTTTTTTTTTTTTTTTTTTTTTTGGGGGGGGTTTTTTTTAGTTTATGAACTTGGATCTAATTGAATAAAACTTTAGAAGAGAATTCAGAAAGTAAGAAGATGACGCATTTTAGTTATTTGACTTGAGTACAAGGCAGAAAATACGCATTGTTTCTAAGACTTTACTGTTGAAAATTTGAAATTTAAACTATAATTTCAAGAACCACACATAGGCTAAAAATTAGTTTACTGTGTTCTTTTTAAAGTTAATCCAAAAATCTTATTTGACAATTCTAAAGTTAATCCAAGAATCTTTTTTGACAACTTTATTTCTTTAATGATAAAATAGACAAAGTGGGAAATTAGGTAGCTTAGACATTAAGAAAAAAGACATACTAGTGGGCTAGAAAGCTAATGATAGATAATTCATAGAGTAGCATTATGTGTTCAAATTTATATTTAAAAAATATACCTAATCTTCTTTTTTCATAACCCAGTCTCTGATATTTTGTTTTCATTATCTTTAATTTTTTCTTTTTTGAAAAAATCAATATATTTATAAAATAAAAAATAGCTTAAAAACTTTCAAACACCCATTTAGTCTTTTGAGTTAACGAAGTGTAAAGCTTAGTACTATATGAATCCGGTATGTGAAATTCAGATTAGACAATATAGGAAAAGTAAGAAATTAGGTAACTTAGACCGCTGCCAATGACAGGGGCATTCTCTCATCAGTAGATTCGTCAAACTCGTGAAGAGGGGATGCCATTAGCACACCCCTCGTTGACAACCTCATCAATAAAAACTCGTCCCTGTGGGGAAGAGTTTCTACATCTCTTCGGTAAGTTGTGTGAGGTGAGGGGGAGGAGGAGGGGGAGGGGGTTGGAAAAAAAAGGGGGGGGGGGTTAATATTTTTTTTAATTAAGGATTAGTCAATAATGAGTTATTGTTAGCACGACATTGTTAGTATACATGGTTCTACGTATCTTGTTATGCAATATGATGCATGCATACATGGTTCTATGTAGCTTGTTGACAGTCCATGTACGAGCCGGTTGGCGAATAATCCCCTAGCGTCCCTATAAGACACCAAATGCACGTTCGATGTCTTTTCGTGCACCTTCTTGTCGTCTTTTAAAGTAAGCATGTTTCTCGTCTTGTGCAACCGTAAATGATTTGACAAAGCTTTCCCACTGTGAGTAAATCCCATCAGCTAGATAATACATGTTATGATATGTCATTCCATTTACATCAAACGGGGCCGCATGAGCAATATCGTTAAGAATGTTGTCAAATAATGGTACGTTATTTAAAACAGTGAGGTCGTTGTTGGCACCCGCTACCAAAAAAATGCGTGCCAAATCCACAAATCATACGACGCCACAACTTCGAGTATTATAATTGGGTACTTTTTATCACCTCTGTCATATTGGTCATGTCATGCTTTTGGACAGTTGGTCCATTCCCAATGCATATAATCACTACTACAAAGCATTCTATTTTGAGTATTATAGTTGAGCTTCTTGTTGTTACATGTACTGATACGTTTGAGTAATAAAGAAAACATTAGTGTTATCGTCGACATCAGATGTATGACTATCGCCATCCATATACATTTTGAAAGTAGGTTTGCGTTGAAAATATGAAGCTGTATAGAAAGTTTAAGTTTGAAAATATGGTTTGAAAAAATGGAAGGGGGATTGTGGTATTTATAAAAGGATCAAGTTTAATTAAAAAAAAAACTCGAATTATAGTCGTTGCTAGCGGATACAACCACGTGGCAACACCTGATTGGTGCGTGGGAACCGCCGAGGAGGTAACGAGACGACTCACTCACACCACGGACGGTGTGGTGGTAGGCGGCAACGAGCCTACGTGGTGGGGTGGGGTGTGGTGGGTTGGGGGGGGGGGGGGGGCTACGCCACTACACCGAGCACTCTTAGACATTAAGAAAGAAGAGATACAAGTAGGCTAGAAATGTAATGATAGATGATTCATAGAGTAGCATTATGTCTTTAAAATTTATGTTTAAAGATGTGTCTAATCTTCTTCTATGCATAACCCAGTCTTTGATATTTTGTTTTCATTATCTTTAATTTTTTTATTATGAAAATATCAAAGTATTTACAAAACAAAAAATACCTTAAAAACTTTCAAACACCTATTTAGTCCCTTGACTTAATGAAATGTAAAGCTTAGGGTTAGTAATATCTGAATCCGATATCTGAAATTCGGATATTCGGATTTCGGAAACCTAAAATTTCGGATATCTGAAATCCAAATATCCTGTATCGAAAAAACAAAATATTCAAAAAGTTTTCGGACATTTCAGGTATTTTTCGGATATGTCTGTCATTTTTCGCATGTTTCAGATTTTTTTCATATATTTTCGGATACCGGTATCTGAAAATCTTGAAATCACTATCCGGATCCGGTATCCGAAATTTGGATATCCGGATTTCGGATATCGGGTACTTTTTCAAATGCTCAATTTTTTGGATATTTCTGAACACCCTTAATATATGTAATTAACAATCAAACAGTTAAGAAAATACATTTTTAATCCTATATATAAGATACTTTCAATAAAATTACCTACTACATATGAAGTTCACTAATGAGTGGTTTGATTTGAGTTGTCTTCTATCTAAAAAGAGTCAATAAACTCAATAAATTAATATAGCTATGGACTAAAAACGCTTGAATCCTACTTTTAAAGCGAGTTATCGTTTGAAATTTTTACAAGTCATCTGTGATTTATCGCGAGTTGTAGACTAATTAAAAGTGATATATTCGAGTTGTAATAGATTAAATTTGTAAATAAAATGTAAATATAAGTTAAAATTTTAATCTGATTTTTCAAACACCCATATTTTAACAAAACAATTTAAAACACCCCTTTTAACTTTTTTAAACATCCTTACTTTTACAAAATACTCAAGCATCTCCCACAATTATTAGATGAAAATATACAAGATTTTACTAGGAGGGATTTTGATCTTAATAAAGACGATAGAAACCCAAGAGTTGGACATGGAAAACATTAATTAAAAACAGATACTGAAATCAAACAAGATGCTTGATCTCATTAGGAACATCTTTGAAGACCTGGTACTTTACTTTTTTGTCTATTGCCATATCCGCCAACTTATCAGCACATTTGTTGAATTCTCTTAAACAATGGCTAACAGTAATTTTGTTTTTGGAAACGAGACCCTTGCAGTCAGTAATGATCTCCCAGCAATCCATGATGATTTTTGAGCGGCGACTTCTGGAGTAATTATGATCATCTTTCGTGATCCAGTCAACAGCAGTTGTACAGTCAGATTCAAGAATGGCTTCCTTCTTGCCAAGGTGATCCAAAAGCAGCAGACCCTTACGAATCCCAAGAAACTCAGCCTTGAGACTATATGTGTCATCGATAAACCCTAGAAAACCTAGAACCCATTTGCCCTCGTGATCTCGAAGGATTCCTCCATACCCACTAGGTCCGCGCAGGACCCTGTCCCTGTCATCATCTATTCCCTGCAGGTGCCCATCACGTGCTCCATGAGGGCGACAGCCACCATCTGTGTTCATTTTGAAGGGACGAGAATCAGAGGACTGATGAGTTACAGGTACTTGGTTGTCGGAAAGCATTCTAGAAATGCCCAAAGCAGCCACGCCCACAGCAGTTATTGCGGCTGCTGCAACTGCAACCCCTTGACCAACTCCACCGGAGTCTGGCTGACCATCTTCCTCCTCTTGGGATGTCCCATTTGTTCTTGCAGTGCTTTCAGAGGCACCCATGTTTTTTTTTTTTAACTCTTTAGGGCTGCAACTCACAAATTATATGTTCAACAACGTAGATTAGGTTCCTTATATAAGGCGTTGAAAATTTCCTCTACGCTTGAGGAGTTTATAATTAACATATGAGTTATTCTAATCTGTGTACCTAGGCATATATTTAGATACATTAATTAATTCAAAGTTTTCATATAAATTCATAGTATACATACCCAAAGGCTCGTAGCCTAGTGGTATCTAAGGAGGTTTTAAGGTATTGCCCATGACCTATTGGTCATGTGTTCAAGTCCTGTCGTGGACAAAAAAGGTGTAAGGTTCGAGGGAAGGCATATTGCCCCTTGTAGATGTCACTGTCTAGGCTCGAACTACTAACTTACTAACTAGCCGTTCAAAAAAAATTCATAGTATACATTAATGAGCTTCATACTTTACATATTTAAGAGATGTATTAAATGCATTTTTAAATTATAATGGAAACTTTGAACTAATTAATGCATCCAAACATGTGCTTAGGGGCACATGTTAGAAAAACCCATTTTATTATTATGAATGCTAATTTTTTCGAATAGATTAACATGCAAGATATATATTTCGGCTTTTTAATGTGGCCGAAGAAAAGTTAAAATGACAATGATGTTTTCATCAATTTTGCCGCGTTCTTAGATCAATCCTATACTGTGATCATCACTAAATTTTAGTTTTTCTTACATTAACGGCACATCAACTGAAATTCCAACTTACACACTTCTACCAATAATACACATTTATTTTTTGGAACCACATATTATAAAATAAACACAAAATAATAATAATAATAATAATAATAACCAAATAAAATACCAATTCTTATTCATATGGGCCCACATTTCCGGTCTCTTCTTTCATCGAGTACCAACCGACCAATGCTTACTAGGAATTATGCCAACGATGTTAGTAAACCGACGGACCTTTGGTTATACTAAACGCCATCGTTGACATGATATGATAACCTAGGTATGGGACCTTCTTTGTTAGAACAAACTCTGCTTTTCTTCTCTGGTTTACTTATTTTTATTTATTTATTTCTAATTAGATTTATTGTTATATTTTTCCTTCTAATATTTACTGAAAAAATCATACTTCCTCCGTATCAAAATAAGTGACACAAATTGGCTTACACGCTTTTTGAGGTAAAAGATTAAAGTTGAGGTTAAAATAGATTAAAGTACATAATTAGTGGAGAAGGGGTCCCACTTTTCTTGAATAAAGTGATATTAATGAGTTTTATAAGTAAAAGTAAGGGTATAAGAGTAATTTCATTGTATTAAAGTGGATAGTTAGTGGGTATGGGTCCCAATATTTTTACCAAATAAGGAAACTTTTCAAAGTGTGTCACTTATTTTGATACACCATAAAATGGAAACTGTGTCACTTATTTTGATACGGAGGAAGTATATTTTTACATAAAAAAAGGATATCTTGATGATTTACGACCTCGCTACTACTAAATAGATAGTTTATAGTCTCCTTTCATAACGTTTATATTCTTTGCGTTCTTAATTATTCTCTTTTTTTCTCCTTTTTTGGGGCGTTTAATCATGTTCAGGGTGTGCTTGGTTAAGGGTTATGGATACCAAAGAATGAGTAAGGCAATGATTAATTAAATGGGCTTGGTTGGATATAATGAAATCAATCATTGCTTAGTAGTGGGTAATGGACCATTACCCATTAAATTGGGGGGAATGATTAATATTCCTCACCATTCCCTTTCACATTCCATTTCTCTTTACTTAATACGAACCAAGCGCACCCTCAGTGTTTGCTATGTTTATAATTAGTTTAGTTGTGGGGATGCAACTGAACGTGGCTGTCATGAAGCTTGGGGGGCCTCATCTTCTCAAGTGCTGTTAATTATGATTTAGTTATGTACACAACTACCCTCCATGTTTTGAAAGATTGTGAAAAGGACCCTAGTGTTCCAATTAGGTAAATCAGACAAATAGAACTTTTTCACAGTTCTACCTTTGGTTGATAACGTAAAATTAACAATTTGAAAGCTTACATTACCTATACCAACATTTACAAAGGATGTTGCTGACTTGCTGTACATAAATTTCTTTTCTTTCTTTTCTTTTTTTTTTTTAATTTTTTCTAAGATGGAGTTTAAGGTTTAGTGTATATTTGCAAACCCGTCGCGAATCACGAATACATGCTACTCGTCGGGAGCATTATGTTATAGTTAACACTAGGGGACACTTCTCGTAGTTATGGTTGACATTGAGGGTTCTTTAAGTAATATTTGGAATTGAGGTACTTTTAAGTAATTTGTGGACATTGAGGGTGCCTTTAAGTAAATAATTCCACCTTTTAAGGCTTTTGAGAGTTCAACTTTAGAGTTTTGACATAATTAACCCAATGTTGCTTGCTAAAGAAGGACTGATTTCAGTAGTTAATAATTTTACTTTCAATTAAAATTGCGACATTGTTATCATTAGATATTATATTACCTTAATTAATTTATTTTTATTTGGCAACAGATTACATATGCATATGTTGTCATGATGTGAAATGATGATTGTGATTCTAATTAAATATAATTTTAATATCATAAAAATATATTTTTTTAAGACAACTTGATACAAATTTGAGCATATTAACTCTTTGAAGCATATGTCACTTGTGTTTCCTTTTAAAAGATGTTTTTCAAAAAGGTTTCGCTCATGCTCGAATGACCAACCATCAGGACTTGATCACTTTCACCTCATCGACTAGCTTATGATTTCCCCGAACAACAATAGTGTACAAATATTTAGCGATAAATTTTGATACTAAAAGTGTGAAATTTCTAAATCAGTTGTTGCATCATTTTCTCCTTTTTTGTGTACTAGCAGGTACCCGCGCAATGCGGCGGCGGGTACTCTGTGACTATAGTTTACGGCGACAAGTTTCTAAGTGTTGGTGATAGTGACACGGTCGCGGGGTGGTTGTCACAGATAGTCGGTGGTGATGGAAGGTTATGTTTGTAATTTCAACTTTTCAAAGAGGCATTAAAACGCCTCAATATCCGCTTGAAAAGTCGAATATTTTGTGGATTGAACTTAAGTTAACATTACCGTATGAAATATAATTGCTTTCGACTTGCTTTATCGTACGAGAAAGAAAACATATGTAATTCATTAATTCTTAAAGTGTGTACGTCGCATGATTTTATTGGGTACATAAACCATTAATTAACAGAATAATTCTTAAAAAACACAAACAATTAATAATGCAAAAAAATACACATTTAAGAAAAAAAATCCACTAATTAACAGTAAAAAATTCTAGGAGTCCAGCTACAACACCGCCAAAAACGCGACCATCTAGCCGTGCACAAAATTCCCGAAACCGAAACCGGAAACCGAAACCGAACCGGTCAAACCCGGTTTTGACCATAACCGGTTCGGTTTTTGTCTAACCGATCGGTTCCTAACTGGTTTGGGTTCTTAGGGTTCGAACCGGTTAGTAACCGGTTACCCGAAACCGGTTTTGACTAAAACCGACCACAAATTTGGTCAACACACCGGTTTTGGCCGGTTAACCGGTTTATAACCGAACCGAACCGGTTACAATACCAATTAAACGGTTAGAGTTTTTGAGAGTCGAAACTGGTTACTAACCGAAACCGGTTATTGGAGAAACCGGTTATGACCGGCGTTGACCAAAACCGGTTTTGGTCAAACCCGAAACCGGTTTGGTCAAAAACCGGTTTGTGTGCATCCCTACGACCATCTGGTCCTGATAATATGACATTTAGCCCAACAGGTTATAACGCCCCTGCACTATTACGGAAATCATTTTATTAATATGTAACTAAAAATATGTTCTTTTTATAATTTGATTAATGCTTGAATAAAATCATAAAAACAGACCTCATAAGTTGGAGTTCCACAAGAAGTTGGAGGTTGACGAAGTTTGACGTTAGTTGTGAAACTAATACCAGACAAGATGCATACAATCCATTGGTCCGTTTTGGGGGAATGACATTATCTTGTTTAGTACCTCCTGGAGTGAAAACACATACCAAAACAGAATTAGTAATAGAAATATTATCTTATGAATAAATGATTAACGAAGTATTATGCATATATAATAGGCTTTGGACAAATTTTGAGCCATTTAACTTGATTCCATTTAAGCTACTTTAACAAAATACATTGGAGTAACAATTTACCATTCTTATGATATGACTATGAATATAAGATTCTGCTGAATTAAATCAACAAAAGTATGAAATTATGTTACAAAATTGACAGATGTTACAAATAACTAAAAGATAAAAGTAGCATGTTCAACCCATTGTGTAAATTACCACCTTTAACAAAAACAAATGAGGTTAAGAAAGTACGTAAAAGTTTCAAAGCTTTGCATTTTGTTGTTGCATACCTGGTTAAACTGTTATGATCTTCTTGACCTAAAAAGTCAAAAAAATTGATCAGAAATCATGAAAGTTAAACATAAAGTTTAAAAAGACTAATAATGAGTATACAAATTGGAATTTAAATACATACGAGCAGTACCACTAAACCTAAAATAGTCAAAAAGATGGACAATTCTCATTTCAGCAACTTGCATGAAGTAATAAACGATCAAGGGTCCTCAAAATCCCATTCTTTATTAAATATTTGATATTGGATTCTGCTTTTGGTGTTCTTAGAGAAAAATTTATTAAATGTTTGCAAATATTAATGGTTGCCTGGTTGGTTTATAGTTTATTGAACCCCACAAATTAACACTTAATGATCAATGTGATTTAGCAATCTGCAATGTAAAAATTGTTTCAATTTTATAAAAAAATTCAAGCCTAAAAGACATTTGAGAACTTTGTAAACTTACTTTGAGGATGCATTTGGCGTTTTCAACTATGAATCTGACTCTATTTTCGGCTAACATAATGTCTTTGTTAGAGGCTATTTTAATGATATAGTTTTCTCCCATTCTAGCAACAATGTTGGTTTCAAATCCAACAAATGCTTACCTATGTCGATGAACAAAATACTAATCAAGATCTTAACATTATATAATACTCCGTATATAGTTCTTTCATGATCAGTCCTGAGTAATTAAATACATACAATCGTTATTGTTACCTTAAAAAGGTCTTCCTTTACAGGGTTTCAATCTAATTGTAATCCATCAACATTCACACAATGACAGAAGCACGAACTCTTGGCTGTTCAGAATTAGCAGCATAGTCGATGTAATATTAAGTTATTCAAAATTTTCATGATGATCGAATTCAGCATCTAAGATCACGGAATCTAAGCAATTTCCAAAATCAAAATGACCTTAACAATTAATAATTTAACAGATATCAACCAACTTCGTCAAACATAATATAAAACAGTAGCTTTGAATTAAAACAATTCAATTAAACATACTTACCTCAAATTCGTTTCTGGAGTTTTCAAATACGAATATCTGTGTTTGGAATTAGTTATCATATGGAATTGTAGATTTTTCCCCGTTGTTGTGATGTATTTATAGGGTGAAGATTTGTACAAATTTTAAGGAATCGAGGAGACGTTTGCAGAATAATATGCATGGTTGAAGCAATCGAGGAGCCTAAATGCCAGAATCGAGGAGGCGGATGAAGGGAATGAATGGAATCGAAGAGGCGATGAAGCAACGACGGGGAAGAGATGAATGGTCGAAGACTCGAAGGCCGGCTACCAATTCAAAACACAGATTTGTTTTGCCCAATGCCAGATGGGCCACTCAATTTTAGAATTTAATGATAGGCCGTAGCCCAATCAACCTGCAACACGCATATCTTTAGCTAGTTAATACAGATTTGGTTAGACTCAATATCACAAATAGAGGCCAGCCGAGCTGGTTTGGGTGTTGTTATTTAACACGAGTGTTGCGAGTTCGAATCTCTGCGGTGATATTGTTTTGTTTTTGCAAAAAGTGTTAAATTCTAAAATAGCAATAATTTGGCTGAATTTTCAAAATGATATTTATGGAAAGGTTCCAAATACTTTATAAGGAGTAGAGATATGCCCCATCTGCTCCTTTTTTCTTGCTTTTAAATCCCTGTTTCTCTATCTCTAACATTGTTGTAGACTTAATTGTTCCACCAATTGATTTGATTAGTAATAATGGCTTTCAACTTTCTCAATTACTTTCCTATCTTCCTCACATGATCACAAATCATTGACCGGCCTACAAACTGTAAAAAATTTAAACAAGTCAAATCATACATTAACGTTAATCGAGTAATTAATGAGTAGTGAACATCTATTCATATTCATACCTACAAATTAACTTAATTGATATTTGATGGTAAATCATGCGTACATGAAGTGCTTCTCTCTCGTACTTTTATAGTTAACTAGCAGATACCCGCGCAATGCGGCGGCAGGTATCCATTAACTATATTTTGCGGTGGCGATACTTATAGTGGTGTGTGGTGGAGTAAACCGGTGGTGGGTGGTGGAAGTGGTGATAGTTAATGGCGTGTTAGTGGTTGTGGTGGTGGTTGAAGTGGATAGTAAAGTGTGGCCCGTGCCAACCAATTCGAGAGACATGTACGTTGAAGTCAGGTTGGCAGATTCATACCACCCAAACCAGACACAACTATGTAACGCATTTAAAAATGGATCAAATGGGTCGACTGATTTAGTGCGACGTATTATAATAAATTTTATGTTGTTTAGCTAAACGGGTTAGACGGCCTATGTCGTTTGAATCATATTATCACATTTGAATTTTAAGTGACATGAATCACGTGGAGTAAAAAAAAAAAATACTTTTTTAAAGATTCCTTTCTAAAAAAGTACAGGAGTATAAAACTTTCTATGCTCGTATTGCTATTTTTAATTGCTACAAAACTGGCAAAATTTTGTAAAAAATTACTGTTATTAGTTTTCCAATATTAAATTTTCTAAAAAGGACGAATCAAATACATCAATAACATACACCCATTCACAATTAAGATTAATGATCAAAATGAAATCTTTTCCCCTAATGAAAGCAAAAATATAAACTCATAAACTGGAATCAAACTCACTAATTACAATTAATGACCACTGATATGTAAATAGTAAGTATGGAAAGAGAGATTGCAGAAAAGAAGGAAAATGTTTTAATTTTCCGGTATAAAGAAGACATAAATAATCAAATCTACTAAACTCATATCTAAATCAAAATATAAAAAAAATCTCAAAACATTTCATTATTCAACCAGATCCATAACGTGTGTAATTAGTGAGTTTGATTCCTTGTCAAGTTACAAACTCAAAAGTTACAGATCCTTAACCAAAGTTCAGAGATGCACAACAATTGACATATGCTTTCTTTGCATTTTTATACACTTCTTCCCATGGTCCACTTAATTGTTCACTACCATTGCTCAACTAAATATCAATATAAAACAAATATAAGTCTTTAAAAGAGTAAACAAATATAAATCATCAACTGGTTTCTTCTACCCATAAAATGTATACAAACGTATCCTCAACAACTGACCTCTCTTCTTTTAACATATCTCTGAAAAAAAATGCCGTTGCACACTGATTACATAAAATCAGCCACAATTCTGTAAATACATCTGTCAACTTTCTTCAAAAACAGCCATACAACCACAAAAAATACCGCTTAAAAATAAACTGAAATTCAACATTTAATTCAATAATAGTTATTCATTCTATTAGAACTGAATCAGTTAGATAACAATTAACATAGTATATTCAGTTAAGCACTCTTCGCGATCAAGTGATAAATAGTACCAAATTGAACATGTCGACAGCAAAATTACTATTGTATGATCTCAAAATGATGTTATACACATCAAATTCAAATCAGTGGCGAATAACAAACCTGAATGAGATTAAATATTAGATAAAAACAGAAGAAGTGAAGACCAAGATGAACCATAACAGCTGCTGCTAGAATCTCCTTGCATGTGTGTGAACCGTAACATAATGGGAGCTGTTGCGAGACCGGAACTGATCAAAGAGATGCAGAAGGTAATAAATACGAAGAACACACAAATGAAATACATTATGAAAAAACTGGATCGTAAAAATGCGAAAAAAATTGAATGAAATTAACGGCAAGGAAGGAAATAGAGGATAAACCTGGGATTATTGACTGAAGAACGCTCAAGTGAGTAAATTTCCATCTTTAGCTCAAATTCGAATTTTAGATCTGTTCGGCCAATGTGTTCCTCTTGTATGTTGTATTAGGGTCGCAAGCTTTGAGGAATCGATGAGCCGTTTGTAGAATCGAGGAGGCTTGAATCGACAGGTGAGAGGGATGAACGAATCGACGGGATGAATGAAGGAATCGAGGAGTTTGGACATTGAACGGGTTTGTAAATCGAGGAGATTGGACATTGAACAGCTGTGCTAACCGAGGAGGTTCAACAAATACAACCCTAATACACTGATCTTTAATATTCTAAAGTTTAGACGCTTTTATCAAATATTCTTCATAGTTCAGCTGGTCTGGGTTGTTGCCTTTAGAAGCGTTAGGTCACTGGTTCGAAACCTTGCGCCGGACTTTTTTTAATAAAAGTTAAGAGTTTCCATAATTAGCAAGTATTTGGCTGAATTTTTAGCCGGCTAATTATGGAAAGGTCCTAATGCATTATAGATAGTAGAGATGTTAAATCACCAGTAAATTGATTTGTACAGAATTTTCGTTGACGTATAAATGGGAAATGTAATGAATATATTAAGATCCAAAAAAGTTTAATTGTAAAGATGATTATGTACATTTTAAGAAGTTTAAGGAAAAGTAGAATTTTATAAAATAATAATAATATACCTTGGTGCAGAACTGCAGACAGAGCACAACACCTTTTTTCTTTTTATCGGTACCTAATCTACTTTTTTTTTTGTCCATTATGTGACTCGAACTCATGACCTATTGATCATGGACAAGACCTAAAATCATTCTCCAATATCACTAGGCTACAAGCCTACAAGTCCTTGGGTCAGACCACAACACCTAACCTTCCCATAAAGGTGTAAATAAGCCAAGTTAACTCGCAAGCTACTCGAAATCGATTTGAAAAATACTCAAGAGTAACCCAATTTAAGTCGATTCGAGCTTGAGTTCGAGCTACTCGAGTCGCCTTTCGACCTGGAGCTCGGTTATGAAAATACTCGGCTCTTAAAGCTCGCGAGCCTAATCAAGCTTATGACATTTTACATTTTCACCATTTATCTAGGTTCATATTCTCATAATTATTTTATTTTCTAATTGAATCGAACTCGAAAGTAGCAAGTTGAGCTTGAAAATATAGAGTTGATCAATATATTTTTTTTATACTAATAACCTAATCAAGTCGAGTCAAAATTGAAAATGTCAATTCTTTTATTGAGTCAAGCTCGAGCTTAAAAATAAAGACTCGGTCTAACTCGAGAGCGAGTTTAGAGGCTCTAAGTATTGTAATCAAGTCGAGCTCAAGTTTGCCCCATGTCAATTTGACTCCCTCGATTACACCCATAAATTTCTTCCTTAATTACCCATGTTTAAAGTTACAAAAATACAACACAGAATAATCTGTTTTGCAATAAACATTGGAAATAAACAAATAATAATTTAGTAGCTTAATTCATAAACCTAAAAAACAATCTAATAAATTCACAAAATCAATAATACACATATATGGAAACTAAGGCGGCGTTTGAGAATCTAAACATATTGGTGTCTAGAATTCAAGATGATTTGAAATCCATGTTATACTCTTGGGTTAAGTATAAGACAAATTGTAACAGTATTTCATAGTCTATATGGTGTTTGTGTCCTCTTTTAGTCTTTTGACACTCTTGTACCTCTTCTAGTTCCTGGCTAGAAGTGCTTCTTGCTTTATATATTCTACAATATATATATATATATATATATATATATATATATATATTGTAGAATTAAAATCAGAACCATTTTAGGCTACAGAACCAGCAGAACTCAATCAAAACCATTGGATTACATGATCAACCGTTAAAATTGAGTTGTGATGATTTTTGTGATGATTTTGTAATTAATTCGAGCTCTTTTTTTGTTGAAAATTAATTAAAAGGGTAGTTTGGGTATTTTATTAATAGAAAAAATGAGAAACCTCTGGTAAAAACGGAAATGTCTCTCTCTCTCCACTACACTTCCATAATTTAAGGATTCAAGTATTCAACCATCTCTTCTCTCTACCATTAATACCTCACAAAATATAAACTGCAAAACCCTAGCTCGGCCATCTCACCTCCACAGCCGTCGCACACTCCTGCAAGCCGAACCAGGTCATCGGACCGCCACCAATGGACTGGGAATTTTGTGATTAGGGGGCGTACACCCTTGGTTGATCTCAATCAGCCCGCAAAATCGTTAGAATCGATGTGTCGGTGATCTCCATCGATGTAAGTAATATTCAATGCTGTTGTTAAAATTATATGCAGATAGGTTGTCGGAGACTGGAGAGTAACTGAAGACGAAACTCCGACGCATCCGCCGCCTGGTGCGATTTCCAATCGAATTCGACAAGGGGGAAAACAAAATTCATCACCGATAATCACACAACCTTTGTATTTTATAAATTTAAAGTTTCTAACCTTTTTATTCTTGAATTTTATAAACAAAAACCATCACCAGTAACCACACGATTCACCACAAAATTCCATCCTTTGTTTGTTGCTATTAAAACATAATACTAAGATTTTTCTTTATTTGACTTAAGCTTTATCAGTTTAAGTTTTACATGGATTCATGGTGGTGGTACAAATTTTGTGTTGATTTCTTTAACTTTGCAGGTAGTATGAGTTTTCGGAGTTGACAATTTTGTTGATTTTTTTAACTTTGCAGATACATTGATGTACCGTATCTATATACATCAATGTTACTCTATATACACACATGTATATATCGAAAATTATGTTTGAGATAAGATTTTTTTGTGTTTTTCAGCTTGTAAGTAAAACTTGAGAGACAAAATGAAGTTTATTGCTACCATATTAAAAAGGGAACTTGTGGTGAGAGTAAAGATTATTATGAATATGAATACATGTATGTATTTTGAAAGCAAAACTTGTATATATGTTGGAAGCAAACCATTCGCATAACATTTGTATTCATTTTTTATGAATATTAAAGCAGTTTCTGGGTTTAAGTTGATTCATGGAGGTGTAATAATATAAGTATTACAGTGTTTGGTACATAGATGTTATTTGTGTAGAATACATGTATGTATTTTGGAAGCAAACCATGTATGTATTTTGGAAGCAAACCATTTGTATTCATTTTTGTGAATATTTGGAAGCAATTATTGAAATATTAAGTTAATTGAATATGATTATATAAAGTTTCAAATAAGCAAAACATTAATGTAATAATGCAAAATACTACAAAACAATAAATACTGAAATGAATACATTGATGTTGTTTAGGAACACGGATGCTGGTAATTGGATTATATAATTTTCAATATTAAATGGATATTATGAATGGAAACTAAGTTTCCATATTTTAAGGAAATTATTTAAAAATCGCCATTTACCATGAATAACCAATTTCTTAAGGTTCCTAATATACCCTTAAATCTGATTGGTTGAAAATTAGTTCTGCGGTACTGTACCTTAAACTGGTTCTGTATATAATCCATCCCTATATATATATATATATATATATATATATATATATATATATATATATATATATATAATTCCTTTTTGGCTAGAAGTGCTTCTAGTGGAATCCAAGGAGGATTTAAGGTGTTGCTCATGACCTATTGATCATGGGTTCAAGTCCCGTCGTGGACAAAAAGGTGGAAGGTTCGAGGGAAGGCATACTGCCCCTTGTGGATGTCACTGTCTAGGCTCGAACTACTAACTTACTAACTAGTCGTTCAAAAAAAAATATAATTCCTTTTTGGGGTCTTGGTAGGGGGTGATGATCATGCCGAAACTCCTTTTCCTTTTCTCCTTTGCCGTTCAAAAAATATATATACGGAGTATAAGGAAAAAGAAAATAGCTAGAACATTTATTTAATATTATATATATATATATATATATATATATATATATATATATATATATATATATATATATATATATATATGAGTTCTAATATGCTTAGATGAGTTCTGCTTGGTTCTACGCAAAAAATGGGTTCTGTAAATAGCTCACCCCTATATATATATATATATATATATATATATATATATATATATATATGGTTGAATTTTAGATAGATATGTTAGATATCTATCATTATGATTACTTATAAAAAAAATTAGTATTTGATGTTGTTTGGTCGGAATTTCCCAGTTTCTCTTCTTCTTTTGCAAACATAATTACTGCAAGCAACTACTATATGTGGTGTCTTAATTTTTTTATCATAAGGAAATCATATACTTATGCCACAATGGAGATATTTACCAGAGTCATTTCTTTGTTACATTTACAGTTTTCTTGAATATCTAATGTAATTATTATAAATTTTATTTTCATAATCACTCTTTAGATCGAGGACCTGAAAAAGCAATACAGAACAAACGATTATAATCAAACAGACACCGTTATATTTTTTGAGAATTAAGCATATCATACGACAATATTGTAGCTTTGGTTGACTAATTTTTTGAGCAATAACGGGTTGTTCTATTTCCTATAAAGTTTATACAAAAGCTCTGTTGCAAAAAATTATGTTGAGAACGAAATTTTCACCGGCTTTATACCTATTTAATGCTCTATATCTTTACTATATTATAAAGCATTTACCCCTTCCCTTATTAGCAAGGCTGAAAATTCAGCCAACACACTTACCAATTTTGGATATTGCTGCGTTTATAAAAAATACACTATACAGGATTCGAGCCCAACACCCACTTGGTTATTAGTAAAGAGACTTACCAACTGAACTACCAAGCAAGTTGTTTAACTTTTCGAATCTTGATCCCTATGTACTACTAAATGTCTAAATTCTATGCGACCGTCAATTCTAATTCAAGGTTTTGAAAACTTAATTTAAAAACGTAATGTAGGCGTGTAGAATTCCAACTTCCAAGAACCCACACCCAGATAACAAGGTCGCCTCTTTGGATTCCCCACGTCTCCTTACTTCCCCTTTTGAAATTTGAAAGACTTTAAATTACCCTAAATTTTCACTCTTGCAGCAAAATCCGTTGGCCATCGTCCTTACTCTGGTGCCGCTACATCAGGTAAATTCGGTTCTTTATTCCGCCATTGATCTTCAATTGACTATCTTCGTTCTCACTTCTTTTGAATCGAAAATCCGTACGAAGTTCACTGAAATTTTGTTGTTATGATAGTGGATTCATGCATCTTTTTAGGTTCAAATTTGTTTATCACTTTATTAATTATGCAGACTAGGAAGCTCACACCTATTTTTTTCTGTTCCAAATATAAGGTAAATTGGTTATCAGGCTAAATATCATACACATCTATATTGTTAAGGATTCATATGTATTTAGCAGCAAGATATGTTATC
Source organism: Calendula officinalis (assembly GCA_963853835.1). Lineage (NCBI taxonomy): Eukaryota > Viridiplantae > Streptophyta > Magnoliopsida > Asterales > Asteraceae > Calendula > Calendula officinalis. The sequence goes on along the minus strand of OY970824.1, from coordinate 18,283,604 downwards.
TTTTTCTATCTCCATTAAAATTCAACTTCAATGATTAGAGATGCTTGACTATCTTGACAGCATGAAGAATACGATGAGATTTACAGATGAACGTGAAGCAAAAACCACTGATTCAGAGGTAATTTTTTTCTCACATTAATTAGTTATCTTTTATTTTGCCATTATGCTTATGCTTATGTAGTGTATTTTGTTTATGCAGTTTGAAAAGAATTATCTCATCACACCACCAAAGATTGCAATTCTTTATCATCAAAAGAAATGAAAGATTCATTAGAAAAGATGGGCTTTCAGATGCTGGTAAAAAGATTATGCAGCATTCCAACTGTCTATAGTTTTGAGTTTCTATTAAAATAAATTGTTTAATTTTGTGTTTGTGATAGTGGTGTGGAATTCATGGGCTGAGAAGGCAAATAAATGGCTGATTTTAGTGATAATGAGTATAAAATCATGGTTTGTGTTGAAGCATCAGCAATTGAAAAGCCAATTACATTGAATCCTGGTGAAATTCTCTTAAAATACCCAAGTTCTGGTCATTTAAGTGACCGAAACCATTTTTCTTGTAACATTATTTAAGGCATACGTAAGTTTATAATTTTAACTTTTTGGATGCTGGTGGTGCTTTATTTGATGTTGAAGTACTTGCTTCAGCTGCTTCCTTCTCTCATCATGGAAAAAATGATAACAATTGTACCGATTTCCTGTTTTCGGGCCTGTTCGGTCCTCGGCTTGAAAACGGAATTGCAGTAGACAGTTTCTTGTCTATCATCCTTCATGCCCATAATTCGAATATTTTAGCCTTTTTTAGAACTGATACTCTTTTATTATGGTCTTATCATTCTTCTCTAACCCTAATCTGCATTCTGGACATTTGTTTTCTAACAGCCTAACCCTAATATCAAGAACCAAAAATTCTGAAAGTAATGGATACTTGGGCAACTACTAAAGAATCTCAAGTAAGAAATATTTTTTCTATTTCGGCATAAATCTATAACTGTATCTCAGTTTGCTTCACTATAATGTCTGTTTTTGGTTTTTATTGTTTCTGTTAGTTATGCTTGAAATTAAGTTAACTGCAGAAAATTGTTTGCTAACTGTTTTTTTTTTATGTTTTAGGGTTGCTGTTTAGTGTTTACAGCAAAATCGTTTGTGCTAATTGTTAAATGCACTAAAATATCCCTTCTGTTAAAAACGTTTTTTTGGCTGCATTTATTTTTTTTGTTGTCACTTTTTTGCTTGTGGTAAATGCAGTAATATATCCCTTCTGTTAAAAACCTTTTTTGGCTGCATTTATTGTTTTTGCTGTAACTTTTTGCTTGTGGTAAATGCAGTAAATTACATGACAATGAATATCGGATTCATATAGTAAATATTCACCATCCGGTTTTGAACACCCCAAATAACAGGCTCCTAACTACCATTAATAGGCTGTTAGCCCTTGTTTCCTTTCAAGGCTTTTGACTTTGACTTCTGAAGGAAAAGATTCTGCTAGGCCACTGATGACAGTTATCCCAAAGCAACGACTGTTACCGCTGAAGATGATCATGATTTTGACCTTGTTGCATCGTTTTGGCCATTACTCTCTTATACGATCTCAGCTTTTGATTATTTAAGCAAAAAAAAATAACAAATAGAGCTACATCTGGTTAAAAATAATTAATTTTGTTATAATTCACTAATTGCCGTTTGAGATGCTGTTACACAATTTGCATTTTAATGCATATTTTGATTGTGATATGACTCATTGATATGGGGGAGCCTCTTGATTTTTGAATCTTATTAATTCGAGAAAATCCATTGCTTTCCATGGTTTAAACTTTGACCAATTTTGGTGCACTTTTTGGAAGGACAAAATTTAAGATTAAAGTGATCCATTGCTGGAATTTTATGGTACCAAAGTTCTAATCCATAATAACCATATTACTGTTGTAATCTGATGATATAGTGAAATCAATTTGAGTATTACTTGTTTGAATTCATGAATGCTAATATGATAAAACAATTACTGCCATTGAAGAAAATATTTTGGCTTTCAAAGCAAAGTATGAAAGACGACTTGTTGCTATATACTATTGAGCACTTGTTCGCCGGAAACTGTAATAACTGGGTACCTACCGCCGCATTGCGCGGGTACCAGCTAGTATGTTAAATATGACTAATGGTTTGTGAGTTTGCGTTCTCCGTTATAAGAGCTGCGCTATTCACCATAACTCTATTTGAGCGTATTTTTAACTCGTGGCGTATCTCTTATAACGGAGTACGTACGTAAACCAACAAACTATTATTTTTCCAACAAGTTCCAAGTGTTTCAAAACCGGGGTTGTGAACCGGACCCGCCGATCCTTTAAAAACAGTCGAACCGGCCGGGTTGAACTGAATTACAATATTATTTATTAGGGGGTGATTTTCCTACCACAACTTTTAATTCATCTACCACAATTGTTGTTTAACATACTTGTACAGTTAGCTGTAAAACCTGTAAGTTGTGGTATAGGAAGTAAAAGTTACAGAAATGAATTCCCTTATTTATTACTTATGATAAATTAATATTGTAAAATGAGCTCGATAGGTAGCAACACTATATATTTAGCATATATATGGAACAATTATTAACAGCTCAATGAAATCTTACTTTTTAGACTTGATTCATTTGAGCATAGTTGAAGTTGAAATCAGGTCCAATTATGGTAATCTAACTCCGGTTCAACTTGGTTTGCTTATAAATATGACGGTTCAATCTGGCCCACTTTCTGCTTGTTTGACCCGCTAAATTGGACTGGCGCTGTATGTACATGGATGTCATCTCGATCAATGTTCATACACATACAGTATGCAACATTGATACATTATAATCCATCTATGGGTGTGCTCATACATGATACATGCATGCATATTGCATATGAAGAAACGATAGAGTAACCTAATTAATCATGAGTCTAATCTATTTAGAATTAAATATATGATTTAGCATTTTCTCTTTTTTTCATATGCACAGTTTAGCATAGGACTCCATTAGTCCATTATTCCAGTTATATTGGGCTATATCTAGGGACAAGTTTTGAGGCCCAATTTAGCCCACTAGATAATTAGTGTTCCACATTCGTTTTTTTTTGCCTTCCACACAGGTCTTTCTACGACGGAATAACGGATTTAATAAAGAAAAAAGAAAAAAGAAAAAAAATATAACTACTAAACAGACAGAGTATATTACAACTACAACAATAACCATACTCATTAATTATTTCAAACGTGGAATTTCTACAAAGTATTATATACATAATAAATATGGAAAAATATTACCCGTATATACATAATAAATATATGTTAAATGACATTTATAAACGGCAAAATATCATTTATAAACTTTATATATTGATATCATGTTACCATTTCATATAGTACACATATTATGTTATTACATTATATTGATTGAATGTTTATATACTGGAAGCTACTTATGAAATTTCATATTAGCAAAGGTATAAAAAAATACGATATATATAAGTTTATCGAAATTGATTTATCTTTAAATACTTTAATTAATTTATCTAGTTAGCACCAAACAAAATCTTCAAAATTTAAAAAGTAGGATAATCCCAAATAATTATCCTATATAAACTCAAACTAAATTAACGATGATAGAAACCAATGGGCACTACGAGATTCTCCATCATTGACGACGTCCAACAAACTAACATAACCGACACCACCGGTGACCACTTTACACAATTCTTCTCCGCCGTAGAATTCCTCTTTGGATACGTAATCAGTACATTCAACTACTTACTGCCGCCGGAGACACGTGATGAACACATCCGCCATTGGCTTCCGTTGGTCGTACCTTACCTCATTCCGGCAATCCTCCTTGTTGTATTCTTTTGCTGCTTGTGCTCATGCATTGGCACCACTATCAACTGCTTGTTTCGATGTATTTTCTCCATCATCAGAATCTTGTTTAGGTGTATGTTATCGGCTGCCGGCACTATTTTCAGGCGAGTGTGGCAGTGTTGCAAAGGAATAATGGCGGTGAAGATGATGAAAGATGGTGGTAAACCGTCGATGATGGTAGAAAGAGGGTTATTTGATTATGATGATAACCCTCGAGGGGATTTTTCCGATCTTCGTGGGAACCATTGTAACTTTGTTTGTTAGTACTTGTAGTTATGCATCCATGATATGCATATCATTATTATACCAATTATATTTCCAAAGAGAAATTTTCTTATTTATTCTATTAATCATTTTATCAATACGTACAAGTCAAAAGGTTTATGAAAGAGAATCAGTGGATAACCATTTTTCATTTCGAAAGTTTTGGTAGATAAGGCATTTTTGACAATTTTATAGAGGGAATTTTAGAAAGGACAGGACTACTCCATCTTATCAATAGATGAGAGATGTTTTTAACAATGTTACTTAATAACCCACGACTTTTATTGCCAACCATCAGAGATTTAATTAAAGCCACCATCCTCACCATAACAACATTTAGTCAATTCTCTCAATAAAGCATTTTCTTCCAAAAGAAAAACACCATTTCCGTCAAGATTTTTAGCAGGAAAGATTCCCACACTACCTTTGCTATATTTATTAAGAATACGACTCCAGGTAACCCAATTAACACCTTTTTGGCCGTCTTTGAAGCCCCAAAAAACCCAGCTTCAGAGAGATTCAAGTAAGTTGATAACTTTTAAAGGGGCTTTGAATAAGGGGGGAAAAAATCAGAATACTGCCAAGAATCAACCCAACTAATACAATAATTCATCTTTTTTTCCAACCGAGATCCCAGGATACATAAACATGATAGAGTTGTGAGAGCAGTTTAAATAATAATCCATTTCTTCAATTTAAAGAGGATTGACACCGACCACAAAAGGTCTACTCTTACCAAGATTAATTTTGAAAAATGAAGCTTCTTCAAAACATTTAAGAATGAGAATTAAGTTCTTGGCATTTAATCTAGACCACTGAGAAAGATTTAAACTCTTAACATTTAATACGTACTCTTGGGATGGGGAACCGTTAATAAGGATGGAGATAGAAGCCAAAGAAAGTACCCAATTTCCCCCATAAAGAGCCAAATCCCATTTGAAACATTACATCTTGAAGAAAAGACCATATCAAAGTTAACTTTGTAAAGAATAACTTCAACACCAATCAAACAACCATCAAGAATTTGTCTTCCCGCAATAAAGGCCGTTTGGTTTGGTTGGGCCCAATAATTCTATGGATCACCTAAGGTAACCGGGTAGGCAAGATTCTGCTTGAATTCTTCTCTGTTAATTTGTTCAATGGTTTGTAAATCCGTAATCTGTTCCTCTCTTTTTTCGATATCAGAGGAGTTAATAAAGGCAATTTCGGCCTTGAGATCCGAGGCACCCAAAAGGCCAAAACAGATACAATTTCCTCTCCATTTCTGCCTATGAACCCAATTTTTATTCTCTTTTTAAGCTATTTGATTTTACTTTTTAAGATCAAATCTGATGGGCCAACATAAATACCGTCGGCCCAAGCTTTATTTACAATAGCATCAAAAGAGGAATACCCAATCAATAGTGAAATACTTTAAAACGCTTCACCCCAAGTAATAATTGGCAAATTGGAAATGATTTGAGAACTTATTTTAGAACCAGATTTTATCAAATCTAGTGAAGCGACGGCCACCTAAACTACAAGCTTTTTTTCATAGCAATAGAGGTAGAGAATTCTTCATTCGTACTACAAGCTTTTTCTTCTTCCATTTGTTCCTTCTCTTTGCTACTGGATTTTTTGCATGAGTTGAAGCCTTGAAGGAGTCGTCATCATCTGATGGCCCAATGATTTATTTAAATCCGGAATTTGGGGACATGCTATCCAAATTAGTAACATTAATATTTGGGTTGGATTATGTTAGTTAAAAGTAGGCACAACGTAAATGGGCTGATCCAAGGTTATGGGCCCAAGATTCCCTCTAAGCCAGACACTGGGGTAAAAAGGTGCAATTCGGATCTGTTAATATTTAATAGGGCCACATGTATTTAATTGTTTTTACATCTATGCCTGTTCCGGCCAAATCTAAGTCGAAAAACAATAAAAATAAAATTCAACTTATTGTTAACATATTAAATTAAGGGTTTTTGTTAATGACAGCCCTTAGGGTTGTCATTAAAAGGTGGTTATGTGCATAAATCGCCTGTACTTTCAGTAGTGGGGGTTGATTCCTAAAATGCAGTGGGCGGTTATTGATTATTGTACAAGTTTTTGATGCGTGTTTTGACTTCTTAGTCATTCTCATTTTCCTTAAATTAAACTAATACAATTATATAAATTTCCATGTGAATTATAGTTATAGCATTGTAAAACATGTTCAGTAAAATAATTATGTTTTTAAAAGAAATGCATTTGGTATTTTACACTTTGATTAATATTTGGCTTAATTAAAATGTTATAATTAGAACTTTTTTTGTTGTTTTTAATACACAAGTGTTAAATCATTTAAATTTCTATTCATATGCTTGAGTTTTTTTTTTTTTTTTTTTTTTTTTTTTTTTTTTGTGTGTGGGGTTTTTTCAGTTTATAAACTTGGATCTAATTGAATAAAAGTTTAGAAGAGAATTCAGAAAGTAAGAAGATAACGTATTTTAGTTATTTGACTTGAGTACGGGGCAGAAAATACGCATTGTTTCTAAGATTTTAATGCTGAAAAATTGAAATTTAAACTATAATATAATTTCAAGAACCACACATAGGCTCAAAACGTAGTTTACTGTGTTCTTTCTAAAGTTAATCCTAAAATCTTATTTGACAATTCTAAAGTTAATCCTAGAATCTTTTTTGACAACTTTATGTCTTTAATGATAAATGATAATATAGTAAAAGTGGAAAATAGGTAGCTTAGACATTAAGAAAAAAAAACATACTAGTGGGTTAGAAAGGTAATGATAGATAATTCATAGAAATAGCATTACGTGTTTAAAAAATATATATAAAAATATGCCTAATCCTCTTCTATTCATAATCCAGTCATTGATATTTTGATTTCATTATCTTTAATTTTTTTATTTTGAAAAAATCAAAGTATTTACAAAACAAAAAATAGCTTAAAAACTTTCAAACACTCATTTAGTCTCTTGACTTAACGAAGTATAAAGCATAGTAATATCTGAATTCAGTATCTGAAATTTAGATAAGATAATTTAGAAAAAGTGGGAAATTAGGCAGCTTAGACCCCAACGGCAGGGGAGGGGTTGCCATTGGCACAACCTTGGTCGGCAACCTCATCACTAGAAACTCATCTACGTGGGGAAGAGTTTCTACATCTCGTCGATAGGCTGTGTGAGGAGGGGGTTGAAAAAGAGGGGTTTTAATATATATTTTTTAATTGGGGGTGGGTTAATGATGAGTTTCTGTTGGTACGATCTTGTTAGTAACTCGTCGATAGAGAAGAGAGTGATATGGAGCTCGTGAGAGTGGTTGGAAGAAGCCTTAGACATTAAGAAAGAAGACATACTGGTGGGCTAGAAAGGTAATGATAGATAATTCATAGAGTAACATTATGTGTTAAAAATTTATATTTAAAAATGTGACTAATCTTCTTTTATGCATAACCCAATCTTTAAAATTTTGTTTTCATTATCTTTAATTTTGTTTATTTTGAAAAAATCAAAGTAGTTACAAAATAATAAATAGCTTAAAAACTTCTAAACACTCATTTAGTCCTTTGACTAAATGAAGTGTAAAGCTTAGTAATATTTGAATCCGGTATCTGAAATTTGTATATACGGATTTCGTATACTTGAAATTTCGGATATCTGAAATCCAGATATCCTGTATCCTGAAAAAATGAAGTATTCAAAAAAATTCCGGATATTTCAGGTTTTTTTTGGATATTTCGGGTATTTTTCACATGTTTCAGATATATTTATATTTCAGATATTTTTTTGGATACCGGGTATCCAAAAATATTGAAATCACTATCTGGATCCGGTATCCGAAGTTCGGATATCGATCTGATTTTTCGGGTACCCGGATTTCGGATATCAGGTACTTTTTTAGATACCCAGTTTTTCGGATACTTTTGAACACCCCTAATATATATAATTAACAATCAAACAATTAACAATATACATTTTTATCCTATATAAAAGATACTTCAATAAAATTATTTTCTACATATGAAGTTCACTAATGAATAATTTGATTTGAGTTGTCTTCTATCTCAAACGGGTCAATAAATATACTTCCTCCGATTTAAAATAAGTGATACATTGTTGTTTTCACGGTTTTTGAGGCAAAATATGATAATGATAATTAAATTAGATTAATTGGATGGTTAGTGGGGAATGGGTCCCACAAATTTTGAATAAAGTGAGGTTAATGATGTTTAAAAGTAAAAGTAAGGGTAAAGATGTCATTTCCTTTATTAAAGTAGATAATTAGTTGGTGTGGGTCCAACTACTTTTTACCAAATAAGGTAAGTTTTCAAAGTGTATCACTTATTTTGATACACCCGAATATAGAAAGTGTATCACTTATTTTAAATCGGAGGAAGTAGCTAAGTTTGTCAAATGGACTAAAAGCGCTTGAAACCTACTTTTAATGCGAGTTATTGAAGGGTTTCAATGACACTGATTGACCACTTGGGTCAACCTCCTAGATCACTTGGTTCGAACCATACTGACCAAGAACATGAACTTGTTCTTGACCGGTTAAACCATCTAGCTAATTTAATCCCTATAAGCGGAAGTGAGATTAAACTTAATCCTTAAACCCTAAAGGATTGGGATCTTGGAAATCTAGATTAGATTAACAAGGAAGAAACCTTGTACGAAAAACTCGAACATCCACATCCCTAGGGTTCTTGGTGGTCGTATTCAGCCAAGAGGGAGAAGGGAGAAAGGGGTTTCCCAAAACATACCTTGTTGTTTGTTTAAGATAGATCCACTGATAATGAACAAATCGAGTGATCTTCTAGTTGATCCTTGTAATGATCTTCAATCTTCAAGTCTTGAAGAATATGAAGAACGAACGAAGAACGAAGAACACCAAGAACTTGGTGATGCTCTTATTCGGCCGAAACCAAGGGGAGAGGGGGAAGGGAATTCGTGTATTATGCAAGGGTTTTTAGGGTTACCCTAAGCCTCTTATTTATAGATATATAAGTTGCGCTTAGGACCCTCTAGTTTAATTAAGATCAAATCTTTAATTAAACTTTCCTTTTTACGTTTCCTTTCCTTATAGTTTATTATTCTTTTATTATTGCACTTAACTATTAAATGTCTAGTATTAATACACTTAATAATTCGGTACTCATATACACGAATTAAATACTTGTATTTATACTTTTAATAATTAATTATAAAATAACCTTTATATAATTTATACAATAATATTATCCAATTACCATATGATTTAATTGCCTTAAATCATATTATGGATAATCTATAATTAACACATTGTATATTTACTCAACTAGTAACTGTACAAATACTTGTATTAATTAGTTAGATAAACTAATCTAGTAATAAGTCAAATTTGACTTAATACTTAACTTGATTCATAAATAACTATTATGAATCAATCATCTTCCAAGTATCATTACATATCTTACTCGTATTACATGCACTCACCGGTGTGACCCTTAAGTGTTTCGCATGCATGGATGTATCATCATAGGTTGACTAACTGTGCACATAAATCCTTCAGTTATTGTTTGAAATTTTTTACAAGCGACCAGTGATTTATCACGTATTATAAACTTTTTAAAATTTGATTTTTTAATAGATTAAAAGTGATATATTTATAAAATTGTAATAGATTAAATTTGTAAATAAAATATAGATATTAGTTAATAATTTAATATATGAAACATAAGGAGTTAAAGTATAACTTGATTTTTTAAACACTTATATTTTTACAAAACAATTTAAAAATGAGTTAATTGCAAGAATGGTCCTCGTGATTTGGCACGTTTGGTCCTTATGTTTCATTTAGTGTCGACACGATAACTATGGTATGCATTATTATGCACTCATAATCCCTCCGCCCTAACAATATTAACTTTCCTCCATTAGTCGAGGGTATTTTAGTCATTTGCATCTGGTGGTCCCATTTTCTTCCCCAAATCAACTTCTTCTATCCTCTGTAATTACCACAACCATTGCAACACCCTAAACCCATTCAAAACAGAATCTCCAACTACAATTCTACCTTATTTTAAACAACCATCATCATGGTGGGAATGATTGATTTAAACATCCTTCTTTAAACATTTTTCTATTCTGATTCAACATTGTCACCATCGCTCGTGCTCAGTATTTTCAACCTCGATGAGGAACACCGCCACCTGCTCCGGCGAAAATCAGGCGATCTCCGCCACCTGCTCTGGCGATCTTCGACCTCGATGACGAACACGAGGGGAAATTAGTGTTGGTGTGTACATGAGTGAGAGAGAGAACACGAATACACGATGGTGCGAGATCTCTCCCCATTGAAGCTTGTTGCAGATCTAGAGTCACCATCAATCTTTGTAACATCCTAAAACTGGCCTAGTTGTTTTAGGTATATTTTGATATTGGAAAATATCTATTGGACCATATGTGGAATAATTTGATTAAGTGTTAAATGAATCGTTTGACCTTTTGTCCTTTTGTGATATTTTAATCAAGGGATTAAAATATATGTTTTCTGAAATGTTTAAATGAAAATGTGATTTTTATATATTTGGATTCTCCATTTATTATCGTCTCCAGAAATGCTTTCGTTTTTAAAATTGGAGCCCGTTTGGTATTTTAAATAAATTAACTACGAAAGGGACTTTTGTATTGTATTTGTTTAAAAGTGGAAAAAAAAAGAAGCCAAGTGGGTCCCACCCCCACCCTTGGCCGGCCTAATGAGGGGGAAAAGGCCCCAACTCTTTTTCATTTGGATCTTTCTCTCTCTCTCTAGACGTTCCCTCTCTCCTCTCTCTCTCTAATCTCTCTCTTGTTCATCTCCATCTCCTTCAAGTTCTTGAGTGATCTTGAAGATACATAGCTCGTTTCTTGACCAATCTTTAATCCGAACACGTTTTTGGAAAGCTCTTGAGGTAAGCTTCAACCTATATGTGTTTAATTTCGATTCCATGATAGTTGATAAATTAGGGTTTATGTGTTCTTGAGATTTGGTTGGTGTTTATGGTGTTAAATATTATATTAAGTGTTTATGCAAAGTTTGACATGTATTGTTGCTTGAGTACAAGTAATTTAGCACAAGGTACAACTATTTTAGCAAGATGTACAAGTTAGGGTGTTAATGCTAAAAAGTAGGTTATGTGGGTTTTGACAAACCTTGGAGTTATTGTTGTTTAAATGCTTGGAATTGTTCACTATGTTAAGAAAACATGTTTGGTAAGTTATGTATGTTAAAAACCAAGTATTGGTGGATTTTGATAAGTAAACTAGCTAGTGTTTGGCTAATTGGGTGAAAAGATGAACTAGGAATTTTAGAAGTAAAATACTTGGGTTGTTGGTTGTCATGACTTGATGAATTGTTTAGTTGGTTATGACTTGTTAGTTGTGATGAATGTGTGCTAAATGATTGAGCTTGGGTGGTGTTTGGATGGTTATTGGGAGATTTCATGAACTAGTGCAATTGGTGGTTAATATTGATCTAGGATGGAGTTTTGATCTTATTAAAATAACTAGTTAGTTATTAATTGTTAAATGGTGTGATTATAGCAATTGTAGTTGTGCTTGAAAGTGTTGAAGTAAAAATGTTGTTTTGACCCGTTTGGGCCATTTAGTGGTAAAATGATTTAAAATGACTTGGATTGTGAAAGTGTAAGTATTTTGTTAGGATTATGTGATTAGTAATGTTATTGGTAACATTTGGTGAATTGCAAGTTGTTTACATGATTGTAGTTATGGAAAGTATTATGGTTTTAATAATCCGGTTTTTGACCCGTTTGAGTGTAAGAAATGCAATATGGCTAGTTGACTTGTTGTGTAAGTGTAAATGGTCATGACATGTTCTTATGATGGTTTAAGTGTTTGGCTATTTAGTTAGTGCAAGTGTTAGTGTTAAATGTATATTTAACATTGTTTATAATTTGGTGGAATTATATACTAATTCGGTATTCCTTTGGTGTACAAGAATCGGGATCGTGACTCAGAAACATTAGACCTCTGAGTTCGACAAGTGGAAGGTTTCGGTGAGTGGATTTAATCTCCAACTTGTGTTCGGTCACAATTGGTTCGGTATATTGCATACTTGGAAAATGCAGGAATTGTGCAGGTCTGGGGAAGATAGCACCGCTATCTATAGATAGCGACGCTATCTATGTAGTTCCGGGGAAAGTGTAGAAAACAGAAAGTCGAAATCGCGAACGTCCAGGAAATAGCGACGCGATTTAGTTGGGAATAGCGTCGCTATCTTTAGATAGCGACGCGATTTCTGGGTTGAGCAGTTTTGTCGTTTTGCTTAATTGGCTTGCTAGTTTAGTACCTATTAGCTAGTGTTGAGGCAATAGGTTATGTGCACTAGGTGAAGAGACTTTGCTTGATTGCAAGCAACAACTCGGTGTGTGGTTATCCGAGGCTCGGTTTGACGTGGTGACCGAGGTTTGAGAAGTCAGTGCGCTGAGCAAGGGGTGTCGACTAAAGGGTATCCGACCTTACCTGTATTTGTTGCATGGTTAAGGGAGGTTGTGGCCCGGGTGTTGGACACGAAACGCTATCGGTTACCGTGGTTTGGCCGACCATGGTTTAAGGCTCCGGCAGGACCCCGATCTTCTCGAACAAACAGTGTTGTCCCCAATCGGAGATGTTCTAGAACTTCCGTGTTTTAGTGGACGGTAATTCGTAGTTACGTGGCCTTTAGACCGTAGGGATGTCTATGCTAGCTTGTTGGGCTTTACAGAAATTGTAGATTATATTCATTCACTTAGCTTTGTGCTAATCCCTCCCTCGTTGAATCTTTTCAGGTGGTCGGTGCTTTGGACGGGATGGTTGACCAAGCTCAGTTGATATGTTTTAAAAAGGAGCCGTGTCGTTTAAGTGACACCGTTTAAATAATTAATGTTAGAAGTTTATTTTGGGACATTTGGTTTGTAAACCTAAACCTGAACTTATTATTATCTTTATGCTTCCGCTAAACTAACCTAGAGGATAACCTAATCGCCTCCGGGCATTTAAAAAAAAAAAAAAACGCTTCCTAAATTTTGCGGTGTTACAACTTGGTATCAGAGCTTCGGTTTGGCGATGGATACACGGGGTTGGTGTTCCATTCCCAAATCGTGGCTCGAGTTTGGTCAAGCATTCCGGACGAGTGGGATTAGAGCAACAGTGAATGAAGTTAGTTTATAGTTAGTATGTGATTACTAACGATTTAAACTAAGCTTTCGTGAGTTGTTGTGATTGTTATAGATATGACAGGTAAAGAGAACCCGACCCCCTTGGCCCTAGGAAATGTTGGCACATCAAGTAATGATGCGGGAACTCCCCGAGGAGCATATATACGCACGTGGGGAAAATGAAGTACATCAGAGGAGGGCAATGTGGGCAAGATGGAAGTTGACCTTGGGAAAAGAGAATGGGTTGTGGGTCAAGGACGGGGGTGGTCGGGGAATCTTCACCAACCGTGGACCGACAATGATAGCTCGGGTATGCTTTATTAAACTCAATACTTGTGTTTATGTAGAATTGTTAATTGAGAAGATTGCTTAGCTAATATTTGTGAAATGTTGTGATAAACTGAACTGCTTACCTTCAGTGTGTTATGTCACTTGAATTAGAATAATTGATTGCTTGTTGATTTGGGATACTTCTTATGTGTCAGGAGTGTTGTAGATATAAATGAGGTATGCTTACAAGTTCCTTTTATTGAAACTTGGACTAAGTTTAGAGTGACATGATGTATGGATTAGTCTAGTTAATTAAAGTTATGAATAAACGATATAGGAGATTGAATCCTTTCTTGTTTATCGGGACACATATAGTGTCTCGGTGGTTAAAATTGCTCGTTTTCATGTTGTGAAAATTGATGATATGTTGATTGTAACTGTTTGTTTGTTCCTTCACTCTAGGAGAAGCGAAGAGAATCGGTTGTATGTCGGTTTCGGTCACAACATATGTGACCATGGATCAAATTGAGTATAGTAGTAACTATTGTAAACTGTGGGAATGTGATGCTTGTAATTAAAATGGATGGAATTATATGCGTGAATTGAATAGTCCAAGTAGGACTAGTGTTTGTTATGTGAAAAAGTGAAACTTTTATTTGTGACATGTCGGGTTACATGTAGTGACTTGTATAGTGAGAATCAGAAATGTTTATGCAATGTGAATAAATTGATGTTTGTTTTTGGTTATAGACATTAATTATGACAGTCAGTCAATGTTAAATACCTAAATGACCTGAAACGTTATGATGCAAATTGTGACTTGTACTCTAAGTGGAAATTGGATTCTGAAAAGTGACTAATGAACTGTATGCATAGATTACTTTGAATTGACTTGTGATAGTAATAATTGGAGATAAGAGAGACTGTTAAATGATTTGCATTGATTATGAAGTTATTTGAGAAGAGTTTGAAAATGTGACTTATACTTAAATCTAGTGTGTAGATTTAAACGATTGTATAGATATGATTCATGTTAATAAAAATTGATCATAGTTTAAATTGATGATTCTTAAATTGCTCAAAGTGATGATGATATCTTATTGATTGTAATAAAAGCTGTTGAATTGGAATTTTGAGGTTTATGACTTAGAGATTTGTTTCTAGATCAATTATCAAGATAGAAATGATAGAAGTTGTTTATGCTTAATTGCGAGTTGAACTGATGAAATTACCTTATTATTTGGATGTTAATAGGTAAGAGTTAAGAACTAGTTGAATTGTGATTGATTGACTTGAAGTCTAAGTAAAAGTTGACATGTAATTGAAAATGCTTATTAGTCATCACATGAGTTTGACATGTTAATGAACTGTGAATTGTATGTTTGAAATTGTTATGATAAATTTCTTAATGTTGACCTATTAAAGGTAATTAGTGTCAAGTCTTATTTGGATGCATTTAGTTGCTAGACCTTGATTATGATGATAATTGTTGTTAATTGTATAAGTTGGTTTTGTTAAAAACCTTAACATGTTATGGACGTAATAAAACAAGTTTTATTTTTGTTTTGATCTGTTAGGTCATAGGTATGACTAATTGGGTATAAAAGTTGTTGCTATTTGTATTGCCATGATTGTAATGAGATATGTGGGATATACCTGACTTGTGAAAACTGTAACTAGTTTTGTCAAAACGTGCAACTTGACTTTATGAAATTGTGTTCCCCGTGTAATAGGGTCAATTAAGCATGGAACAATACATGATTGTTAGAAGTATTGTTAATTAAGGACTTGATAGTGTTATGAAGAATTGCTTGATTTGGACCTAGTATGCTAAAATTGGACTAAAGTGCATTTTGTGGTTCATGACTTGACCATAAAGATCTTTATATGTTACTTGTGAGTTTATGTAATAGTTAACCTCGAAATAGAATATGTCCGAATTAAATTGTAAGTTTTGACCCGTTTGTCTATTATGTTTCAAATTGGTGAAATACAACTTTTGACTTGATACTTGTTTGACATTTTTGTAGTTCAATAAGTGGATCATATGAGAGTTGTTATATGCATCTTAACATGCTTGAAATGCTAACTTATAGTCTTGAATTGATTATGGTATGTTGACCCGCTTGGGTCAAAATGTGCAAAATGGAGTAAGTGTGCTTAAGATTTGATTTTGACTAGTATGAGTTCAAAATTGATGTGACTTTATGTTATGAAAGAATATTTTTGAAAAAAAAAAATTTAATTGATTAAGACTGGGAATTTTATTGGAAATTCTTAAAATTATGGGTCGTTTAACGAGTAAAACTGTGCAGGATTGTAATTTTCGTTAGAATAAAGAATGAAACGAGTAGGTATTTGAGAATTGAAGTAAGTGTGTGACCTTGTGTATGGAAATGATGTTGTAACTTATGCTAGTTGATTAACTGTTATGGCATGGAAAATGCTAATTTGTTATGAATAAATGCTATATGAGTAATGAGACTATTTGGAGTAAGTGTAGACTACATAAATGAATAGATTGTTAATTGAAATGACAATGTTTTGCGGGAACATTATATGGAAAAGTTGGAATTGCTAAGTATACTATAAAATGCATGACATATTGGATGTGATTTTGTTTGAGCATGTATACGTGAAAGTGATTGGATTAGAGTTGTAGACGTATTGTGATAAATGCTTGCTAATTGGATTTTGTTGTTGGATTCCGGGGACGGAATCCTCTTTAAGGAGGGTAGAGTTGTAACATCCTAAAACTGGCCTAGTTGTTTTAGGTATATTTTGATATTGGAAAATATCTATTTGACCATATGTGGAATAATTTGATTAAGTGTTAAATGAATCGTTTGACCTTTTGTCCTTTTGTGATATTTTAATCAAGGGATTAAAATATATGTTTTCTGAAATGTTTAAATGAAAATGTGATTTTTATATATTTGGATTCTCCATTTATTATCGTCTCCAGAAATGCTTTCGTTTTTAAAATTGGAGCTCGTTTGGTATTTTAAATAAATTAACTACGAAAGGGACTTTTGTATTGTATTTGTTTAAAAGTGGAAAAAAAAGAAGCCAAGTGGGTCCCACCCCCACCCTTGGCCGGCCTAATGAGGGGGAAAAGGCCCCAACTCTTTTTCATTTGGATCTTTCTCTCTCTCTCTAGACGTTCCCTCTCTCCTCTCTCTCTCTAATCTCTCTCTTGTTCATCTCCATCTCCTTCAAGTTCTTGAGTGATCTTGAAGATCCATAGCTCGTTTCTTGACCAATCTTTAATCCGAACACGTTTTTGGAAAGCTCTTGAGGTAAGCTTCAACCTATATGTGTTTAATTTCGATTCCATGATAGTTGATAAATTAGGGTTTATGTGTTCTTGAGATTTGGTTGGTGTTTATGGTGTTAAATATTATATTAAGTGTTTATGCAAAGTTTGACATGTATTGTTGCTTGAGTACAAGTAATTTAGCACAAGGTACAACTATTTTAGCAAGATGTACAAGTTAGGGTGTTAATGCTAAAAAGTAGGTTATGTGGGTTTTGACAAACCTTGGAGTTATTGTTGTTTAAATGCTTGGAATTGTTCACTATGTTAAGAAAACATGTTTGGTAAGTTATGTATGTTAAAAACCAAGTATTGGTGGATTTTGATAAGTAAACTAGCTAGTGTTTGGCTAATTGGGTGAAAAGATGAACTAGGAATTTTAGAAGTAAAATACTTGGGTTGTTGGTTGTCATGACTTGATGAATTGTTTAGTTGGTTATGACTTGTTAGTTGTGATGAATGTGTGCTAAATGATTGAGCTTGGGTGGTGTTTGGATGGTTATTGGGAGATTTCATGAACTAGTGCAATTGGTGGTTAATATTGATCTAGGATGGAGTTTTGATCTCATTAAAATAACTAGTTAGTTATTAATTGTTAAATGGTGTGATTATAGCAATTGTAGTTGTGCTTGAAAGTGTTGAAGTAAAAATGTTGTTTTGACCCGTTTGGGCCATTTAGTGGTAAAATGATTTAAAATGACTTGGATTGTGAAAGTGTAAGTATTTTGTTAGGATTATGTGATTAGTAATGTTATTGGTAACATTTGGTGAATTGCAAGTTGTTTACATGATTGTAGTTATGGAAAGTATTATGGTTTTAATAATCCGGTTTTTGACCCGTTTGAGTGTAAGAAATGCAATATGGCTAGTTGACTTGTTGTGTAAGTGTAAATGGTCATGACATGTTCTTATGATGGTTTAAGTGTTTGGCTATTTAGTTAGTGCAAGTGTTAGTGTTAAATGTATATTTAACATTGTTTATAATTTGGTGGAATTATATACTAATTCGGTATTCCTTTGGTGTACAGGAATCGGGATCGTGACTCAGAAACATTAGACCTCTGAGTTCGACAAGTGGAAGGTTTCGGTGAGTGGATTTAATCTCCAACTTGTGTTCGGTCACAATTGGTTCGGTATATTGCATACTTGGAAAATGCAGGAATTGTGCAGGTCTGGGGAAGATAGCACCGCTATCTATAGATAGCGACGCTATCTATGTAGTTCCGGGGAAAGTGTAGAAAACAGAAAGTCGAAATCGCGAACGTCCAGGAAATAGCGACGCGATTTAGTTGGGAATAGCGTCGCTATCTTTAGATAGCGACGCGATTTCTGGGTTGAGCAGTTTTGTCGTTTTGCTTAATTGGCTTGCTAGTTTAGTACCTATTAGCTAGTGTTGAGGCAATAGGTTATGTGCACTAGGTGAAGAGACTTTGCTTGATTGCAAGCAACAACTCGGTGTGTGGTTATCCGAGGCTCGGTTTGACGTGGTGACCGAGGTTTGAGAAGTCAGTGCGCTGAGCAAGGGGTGTCGACTAAAGGGTATCCGACCTTACCTGTATTTGTTGCATGGTTAAGGGAGGTTGTGGCCCGGGTGTTGGACACGAAACGCTATCGGTTACCGTGGTTTGGCCGACCATGGTTTAAGGCTCCGGCAGGACCCCGATCTTCTCGAACAAACAGTGTTGTCCCCAATCGGAGATGTTCTAGAACTTCCGTGTTTTAGTGGACGGTAATTCGTAGTTACGTGGCCTTTAGACCGTAGGGATGTCTATGCTAGCTTGTTGGGCTTTACAGAAATTGTAGATTATATTCATTCACTTAGCTTTGTGCTAATCCCTCCCTCGTTGAATCTTTTCAGGTGGTCGGTGCTTTGGACGGGATGGTTGACCAAGCTCAGTTGATATGTTTTAAAAAGGAGCCATGTCGTTTAAGTGACACCGTTTAAATAATTAATGTTAGAAGTTTATTTTGGGACATTTGGTTTGTAAACCTAAACCTGAACTTATTATTATCTTTATGCTTCCGCTAAACTAACCTAGAGGATAACCTAATCGCCTCCGGGCATTTAAAAAAAAAAAAAAACGCTTCCTAAATTTTGCGGTGTTACAATCTTGGTGAGGTTACGGTTTGGGACGGGAAAGAGAACAGTATTGAGGTGTGTACATGAGCGAGAGAGATTGAAATGGTTCCGGTCCCGGTTCGGTCCCGGTTCGGTCCCGGTTTTTCGGTTCTGCTGCACATCCCTACTACCTCCGTCCTAAAATTATTATTCGACAAAAAAAATACACAATTAAAAAAAATATATTTATTACATTGTGCAACCAATAAAATTATACTTTTATCATTCAATTGAGAGATTTTCAAGTTAACAATAATTTTAGCACATTTAAAAAGAAAAATATAGACAATAAAATTAAGACGAGGTAAAATTTAACAGTCTAGTGGAATATAGCGCCTTCATTATTTAATCCGGTATATATTCACATTTTCCTTTAAATATCTTTAACTTTTTAAATGTTAGATGCCTTAAATCGAGACATAAAGTCACAATCTTTAATTGTTTGTATGGTAGAGAAATGCCTTCATTATTTAACCCGGTATATATTCACATTTTCCTTTAAATATCTTTAACTTTTTAAATGTTAGATGCCTTAAATCGAGACATAAAGTCACAATCTTTGTTTGTATGGTAGAGAAATGTTAAAAGAGGTCAATGGTTTTTTATAAAATCCTAAGGAATAAATCTTAGTCTTTAGATTAATTAATTCTCAAGTCACCACCACCATCAGAATCACATGTGATTCAACACATCAACATCACCACCAGGCTATGTGTATTAAATCACATGTGATTGCACATCGCCGACCACCACCACCACCACATGTGTATTAAATCACATGTGATTCAACACGGTCGGCCACCAACACCACCACCAACAACCTCTGCCAGCCACCGTCTCCACAACCAGCAACCTCTCGCCACCGTCGGCTGCTTGCAATCACATGTGATTGCGTATCCAATCACATGTGACTACGCCGGCCGGCCAGCGGCGGCGACGATTGGCGGTGGACGGTGGCGACCGGCGGAGGACGGTGGCGACTGGCGGCGGCGGACAGTGGCCGGAGGTGGTCGCCGGCGATGGTGGTTGTATATTGAATCACATGTGATTTGATGATGGTGGTGGTTGTATATTGAATCACATGTGATTTGATGATGGTGGTGGTTAAGGGAATTTTTGATCCAATGCCTAACATTTGTTCCTTGAGGCTTAAAAAAATTAAGGACCTCTTTGAACACAACTCTTATATGGTAAGCGATATTTTTCTTTAGTTTTTCACAATATAAAATTTTAAAGCTTGTTAATTAATTTCGTAAATAAAATAAGTATTATTGAATTGAAGTTGCATTTGAGAGCTATAGTAATTAGGTATTTTTAATTTTAAAACCTGAATTTCGAATTGAATCGGTTGACTTTTTAAAAATTGTTGAATCGGTTCAACATGCCGGTTAAAACGGATTACAATATTATTGAGTATTTATGTTAAATGATGCAAGCACTTAATATTCAACTAGAAAATTGGTTTTTCAAAATTCAAAACATATACTACCTCCGTCCCAAAATTATTGTCCACATACAAAAATTACACATTTTAAAAAAAATGTATTTATTACACTGTTAGTAGAATTTTCAAGTTGACAATAATTTTGAGACAAACAATAAAGGAAAGGCAGACAATAAAAATGGGACTGAGGGAGTAATAAATCTTCACACTTATAAAAAAATTATATAAAATATTCACTTTAATAGAAAAATGAGATTAAAAGAAAAATAAATAAGAAACAGGTTTAAATACGGTTCAATCATTCCGGTCCGACCGGGTTTACAGTTAATTCGCCCAGTTCGAAGTGGTTCATAAACATACTTTTAACTCGGTCAATTCAGCTCGGCATTTTTCTATTTTCCGGTAAGACCGGGTCTAACCAGCCGATCAAACCCAAGTTTTATAACACTTGTATTTATGGTAATAGCTTTAAAATATGGTCAAATGTAAGTACATTTTTTGGAAAGATAATAAGTATTGTAGGTCATTTCCAAGGAACTGATTGCAAGTTTTCTAGGCAAGTACTTTGAAGGCGGGTTGCTGCATGAATGCGTATTGGAGTATTGATGGTAGACCACTCACCACTCCAAATAATAACACAATCTAACTCATCGGTTTTTATTAAATCAGCGTTATATAAGCTAAAAATATAATTGATATTCAACTAACATACTCTTGCCAACAATACTCATCCTCTTCAGTTTTTTGGGTTCCACAATTATAAAATACACACAAAAAATACCAAATGTAATATTAAATTGCCTTGGGCCCACTAAAATCACTTTTCAACCTCTTCCTTTAATGGACTTGGCCAACCGATGTCTTCAAACAGAAGAGGCGTGCCAATGGAGGGCTCCTCATCGGTTGTGGAGACGGAGGAGGCGACACATCCGTTGGCAGCCGTCATAGCAGCAATTCCAAGTCCCACTTCACGGTTGAGAGAGACCTTAGTATCATTGAGTACAAAGACCGTCCCAACTTTTTGAAACTAGTAACACCTTTCATCCCTAGGAATGACTGCCATTTAATTTGCAAGTTAAATTAGAAACCGAACATCAAAATAATCATACTTAGGTTGAGTTAAATGAGTTCGGGTAAAAAAACATATCAACATATCTAACCCGTATATAAATCAGATTGTGTTCGGGTTGTTTTATGCATAGACGGGTTGACCGCCAACCCTCTTTAGACTTATAATTAGGTTGGTATTATAGATCGTAAAATTATTTTCTGAATATATTTATTATTGATGGGAGAATTTTGTTCCAATTGAAGTTCGCGACAAGTCGACAACAGTAGGATTAGGGGAAGGTTTACGTTTACCATCGAAAAATGATCCTCATATAATGCTTACTAGTAGCATTAGGGGTGAGCAGAAAAATAGGGTAACAGGAATCCGAACTGGAACTGTTTCGGAACCGGAGGAGGATTTAAGGTGTTGCTTCTAGTGGAATCCAAGGAGGATTTAAGGTGTTGCTCATGACCTATTGATCATGGGTTCAAGTCCCGTCGTGGACAAAAAGGTGGAAGGTTCGAGGGAAGGCATACTGCCCCTTGTGGATGTCACTGTCTAGGCTCGAACTACTAACTTACTAACTAGTCGTTCAAAAAAAAAATATAATTCCTTTTTGGGGTCTTGGTAGGGGGTGATGATCATGCCGAAACTCCTTTTCCTTTTCTCCTTTGCCGTTCAAAAAATATATATACGGAGTATAAGGAAAAAGAAAATAGCTAGAACATTTATTTAATATTATATATATATATATATATATATATATATATATATATATATATATATATATATATATATATATATATATATATATATATGAGTTCTAATATTCTTAGATGAGTTCTGCTTGGTTCTACGCAAAAAATGGGTTCTGTAAATAGCTCACCCCTATATATATATATATATATATATATATATATATATATATATATATATATATATATATATATATATATATATTAGGTTGAATTTTAGATAGATATGTTAGATATCTATCATTATGATTACTTATAAAAAAAATTAGTATTTGATGTTGTTTGGTCGGAATTTCCCAGTTTCTCTTCTTCTTTTGCAAACATAATTACTGCAAGCAACTACTATATGTGGTGTCTTAATTTTTTTATCATAAGGAAATCATATACTTATGCCACAATGGAGATATTTACCAGAGTCATTTCTTTGTTACATTTACAGTTTTCTTGAATATCTAATGTAATTATTATAAATTTTATTTTCATAATCACTCTTTAGATCGAGGACCTGAAAAAGCAATACAGAACAAACGATTATAATCAAACAGACACCGTTATATTTTTTGAGAATTAAGCATATCATACGACAATATTGTAGCTTTGGTTGACTAATTTTTTGAGCAATAACGGGTTGTTCTATTTCCTATAAAGTTTATACAAAAGCTCTGTTGCAAAAAATTATGTTGAGAACGAAATTTTCACCGGCTTTATACCTATTTAATGCTCTATATCTTTACTATATTATAAAGCATTTACCCATTCCCTTATTAGCAAGGCTGAAAATTCAGCCAACACACTTACCAATTTTGGATATTGCTGCGTTTATAAAAAATACACTATACAGGATTCGAGCCCAACACCCACTTGGTTATTAGTAAAGAGACTTACCAACTGAACTACCAAGCAAGTTGTTTAACTTTTCGAATCTTGATCCCTATGTACTACTAAATGTCTAAATTCTATGCGACCGTCAATTCTAATTCAAGGTTTTGAAAACATAATTTAAAAACGTAATGTAGGCGTGTAGAATTCCAACTTCCAAGAACCCACACCCAGATAACAAGGTCGCCTCTTTGGATTCCCCACGTCTCCTTACTTCCCCTTTTGAAATTTGAAAGACTTTAAATTACCCTAAATTTTCACTCTTGCAGCAAAATCCGTTGGCCATCGTCCTTACTCTGGTGCCGCTATATCAGGTAAATTCGGTTCTTTATTCCGCCATTGATCTTCAATTGACTATCTTCGTTCTCACTTCTTTTGAATCGAAAATCCGTACGAAGTTCACTGAAATTTTGTTGTTATGATAGTGGATTCATGCATCTTTTTAGGTTCAAATTTGTTTATCACTTTATTAATTATGCAGACTAGGAAGCTCACACCTATTTTTTTTTCTGTTCCAAATATAAGGTAAATTGGTTATCAGGCTAAATATCATACACATCTATATTGTTAAGGATTCATATGTATTTAGCAGCAAGATATGTTATCTTTTTCTATCTCCATTAAAATTCAACTTCAATGATTAGAGATGCTTGACTATCTTGACAGCATGAAGAATACGATGAGATTTACAGATGAACGTGAAGCAAAAACCACTGATTCAGAGGTAATTTTTTTCTCACATTAATTAGTTATCTTTTATTTTGCCATTATGCTTATGCTTATGTAGTGTATTTTGTTTATGCAGTTTGAAAAGAATTATCTCATCACACCACCAAAGATTGCAATTCTTTATCATCAAAAGAAATGAAAGATTCATTAGAAAAGATGGGCTTTCAGATGCTGGTAAAAAGATTATGCAGCATTCCAACTGTCTATAGTTTTGAGTTTCTATTAAAATAAATTGTTTAATTTTGTGTTTGTGATAGTGGTGTGGAATTCATGGGCTGAGAAGGCAAATAAATGGCTGATTTTGGTGATAATGAGTATAAAATCATGGTTTGTGTTGAAGCATCAGCAATTGAAAAGCCAATTACATTGAATCCTGGTGAAATTCTCTTAAAATACCCAAGTTCTGGTCATTTAAGTGACCGAAACCATTTTTCTTGTAACATTATTTAAGGCATACGTAAGTTTATAATTTTAACTTTTTGGATGCTGGTGGTGCTTTATTTGATGTTGAAGTACTTGCTTCAGCTGCTTCCTTCTCTCATCATGGAAAAAATGATAACAATTGTACCGATTTCCTGTTTTCGGGCCTGTTCGGTCCTCGGCTTGAAAACGAAATTGCAGTAGACAGTTTCTTGTCTATCCTCCTTCATGCCCATAATTCGAATATTTTAGCCTTTTTTAGAACTGATACTCTTTTATTATGGTCTTATCATTCTTCTCTAACCCTAATCTGCATTCTGGACATTTGTTTTCTAACAGCCTAACCCTAATATCAAGAACCAAAAATTCTGAAAGTAATGGATACTTGGGCAACTACTAAAGAATCTCAAGTAAGAAATATTTTTTCTATTTCGGCATAAATCTATAACTGTATCTCAGTTTGCTTCACTATAATGTCTGTTTTTGGTTTTTATTGTTTCTGTTAGTTATGCTTGAAATTAAGTTAACTGCAGAAAATTGTTTGCTAACTGTTTTTTTTTTATGTTTTAGGGTTGCTGTTTAGTGTTTACAGCAAAATCGTTTGTGCTAATTGTTAAATGCACTAAAATATCCCTTCTGTTAAAAACGTTTTTTTGGCTGCATTTATTTTTTTTGTTGTCACTTTTTTGCTTGTGGTAAATGCAGTAATATATCCCTTCTGTTAAAAACGTTTTTTGGCTGCATTTATTGTTTTTGCTGTAACTTTTTGCTTGTGGTAAATGCAGTAAATTACATGACAATGAATATCGGATTCATATAGTAAATATTCACCATCCGGTTTTGAACACCCCAAATAACAGGCTCCTAACTACCATTAATAGGCTGTTAGCCCTTGTTTCCTTTCAAGGCTTTTGACTTTGACTTCTGAAGGAAAAGATTCTGCTAGGCCACTGATGACAGTTATCCCAAAGCAACGACTGTTACCGCTGAAGATGATCATGATTTTGACCTTGTTGCATCGTTTTGGCCATTACTCTCTTATACGATCTCAGCTTTTGATTATTTAAGCAAAAAAAATAACAAATAGAGCTACATCTGGTTAAAAATAATTAATTTTGTTATAATTCACTAATTGCCGTTTGAGATGCTGTTACACAATTTGCATTTTAATGCATATTTTGATTGTGATATGACTCATTGATATGGGGGAGCCTCTTGATTTTTGAATCTTATTAATTCGAGAAAATCCATTGCTTTCCATGGTTTAAACTTTGACCAATTTTGGTGCACTTTTTGGAAGGACAAAATTTAAGATTAAAGTGATCCATTGCTGGAATTTTATGGTACCAAAGTTCTAATCCATAATAACCATATTACTGTTGTAATCTGATGATATAGTGAAATCAATTTGAGTATTACTTGTTTGAATTCATGAATGCTAATATGATAAAACAATTACTGCCATTGAAGAAAATATTTTGGCTTTCAAAGCAAAGTATGAAAGACGACTTGTTGCTATATACTATTGAGCACTTGTTCGCCGGAAACTGTATTAACTGGGTACCTACCGCCGCATTGCGCGGGTACCAGCTAGTATGTTAAATATGACTAATGGTTTGTGAGTTTGCGTTCTCCGTTATAAGAGCTGCGCTATTCACCATAACTCTATTTGAGCGTATTTTTAACTCGTGGCGTATCTCTTATAACGGAGTACGTACGTAAACCAACAAACTATTATTTTTCCAACAAGTTCCAAGTGTTTCAAAACCGGGGTTGTGAACCGGACCCGCCGATCCTTTAAAAACAGTCGAACCGGCCGGTTGAACTGAATTACAATATTATTTATTAGGGGGTGATTTTCCTACCACAACTTTTAATTCATCTACCACAACTGTTGTTTAACATACTTGTACAGTTAGCTGTAAAACCTGTAAGTTGTTCTAGACTTGAAGAGTTGAAGAAGATGAATCGAGAGTGGAGATAGGGAAGACCGAATTTTGGAATCGTGATGATGAATCGTGAGTACGTATATTGTGGAAAGATTGTTTTGGAAAGATGATATTATGTAAAAAACCGTCCATATCCCCTCCTTATTTAAAACATATTACAAAAATAAGAGATACCCTTTTCTTAACCGGTTCTAAACCCATAAAACCCGGGACCGATCCGGCCCGGGACCGGTAAACCCGGGTATCAATTTTTGACGAAATATAGGAACCGGGGACCGGACCGCCTAAGCCGGTTCCGGTCCCGGTTCGGTCCCGGTTCGGTCCCGGTTTTTCGGTTCTGCTGCACATCCCTACTACCTCCGTCCTAAAATTATTATTCGACAAAAAAAATACACAATTAAAAAAAATATATTTATTACATTGTGCAACCAATAAAATTATACTTTTATCATTCAATTGAGAGATTTTCAAATTAACAATAATTTTAGCACATTTAAAAAGAAAAATATAGACAATAAAATTAAGACGAGGTAAAATTTAACAGTCTAGTGGAATATAGCGCCTTCATTATTTAATCCGGTATATATTCACATTTTCCTTTAAATATCTTTAACTTTTTAAATGTTAGATGCCTTAAATCGAGACATAAAGTCACAATCTTTAATTGTTTGTATGGTAGAGAAATGCCTTCATTATTTAACCCGGTATATATTCACATTTTCCTTTAAATATCTTTAACTTTTTAAATGTTAGATGCCTTAAATCGAGACATAAAGTCACAATCTTTGTTTGTATGGTAGAGAAATGTTAAAAGAGGTCAATGGTTTTTTATAAAATCCTAAGGAATAAATCTTAGTCTTTAGATTAATTAATTCTCAAATCACCACCACCATCAGAATCACATGTGATTCAACACATCAACATCACCACCAGGCTATGTGTATTAAATCACATGTGATTGCACATCGCCGACCACCACCACCACCACATGTGTATTAAATCACATGTGATTCAACACGGTCGGCCACCAACACCACCACCAACAACCTCTGCCAGCCACCGTCTCCACAACCAGCAACCTCTCGCCACCGTCGGCTGCTTTCAATCACATGTGATTGCGTATCCAATCACATGTGACTACGCCGGCCGGCCAGCGGCGGCGGCGACGATTGGCGGTGGACGGTGGCGACCGGCGGAGGACGGTGGCGACTGGCGGCGGCGGACAGTGGCCGGAGGTGGTCGTCGGCGATGGTGGTTGTATATTGAATCACATGTGATTTGATGATGGTGGTGGTTGTATATTGAATCACATGTGATTTGATGATGGTGGTGGTTAAGGGAATTTTTGATCCAATGCCTAACATCTGTTCCTTGAGGCTTAAAAAAATTAAGGACCTCCTTGAACACAACTCTTATATGGTAAGCGATATTTTTCTTTAGTTTTTCACAATATAAAATTTTAAAGCTTGTTAATTAATTTCGTAAATAAAATAAGTATTATTGAATTGAAGTTGCATTTGAGAGCTATAGTAATTAGGTATTTTTAATTTTAAAACCTGAATTTCGAATTGAATCGGTTGACTTTTTAAAAATTGTTGAATCGGTTCAACATGCCGGTTAAAACGGATTACAATATTATTGAGTATTTATGTTAAATGATGCAAGCACTTAATATTCAACTAGAAAATTGGTTTTTCAAAATTCAAAACATATACTACCTCCGTCCCAAAATTATTGTCCACATACAAAAATTACACATTTTAAAAAAATGTATTTATTACACTGTTAGTAGAATTTTCAAGTTGACAATAATTTTGAGACAAACAATAAAGGAAAGGCAGACAATATAAATGGGACTGAGGGAGTAATAAATCTTCACACTTATAAAAAAGTTATATAAAATATTCACTTTAATAGAAAAATGAGATTAAAAGAAAAATAAATAAGAAACAGGTTTAAATACGGTTCAATCATTCCGGTCCGACCGGGTTTACAGTTAATTCGCCCAGTTCGAAGTGGTTCATAAACATACTTTTAACTCGGTCAATTCAGCTCGGCATTTTTCTATTTTCCGGTAAGACCGGGTCTAACCAGCCGATCAAACCCAAGTTTTATAACACTTGTATTTATGGTAATAGCTTTAAAATATGGTCAAATGTAAGTACATTTTTTGGAAAGATAATAAGTATTGTAGGTCATTTCCAAGGAACTGATTGCAAGTTTTCTAGGCAAGTACTTTGAAGGCGGGTTGCTGCATGAATGCGTATTGGAGTATTGATGGTAGACCACTCACCACTCCAAATAATAACACAATCTAACTCATCGGTTTTTATTAAATCAGCGTTATATAAGCTAAAAATATAATTGATATTCAACTAACATACTCTTGCCAACAATACTCATTCTCTTCAGTTTTTTGGGTTCCACAATTATAAAATACACACAAAAAATACCAAATGTAATATTAAATTGCCTTGGGCCCACTAAAATCACTTTTCAACCTCTTCCTTTAATGGACTTGGCCAACCGATGTCTTCAAACAGAAGAGGCGTGCCAATGGAGGGCTCCTCATCGGTTGTGGAGACGGAGGAGGCGACACATCCGTTGGCAGCCGTCATAGCAGCAATTCCAAGTCCCACTTCACAGTTGAGAGAGACCTTAGTATCATTGAGTACAAAGACCGTCCCAACTTTTTGAAACTAGTAACACCTTTCGTCCCTAGGAATGACTGCCATTTAATTTGCAAGTTAAATTAGAAACCGAACATCAAAATAATCATACTTAGGTTGAGTTAAATGAGTTCGGTTAAAAAAACATATCAACATATCTAACCCGTATATAAATCAGATTGTGTTCGGGTTGTTTTATGCATAGACGGGTTGACCGCCAACCCTCTTTAGACTTATAATTAGGTTGGTATTATAGATCGTAAAATTATTTTCTGAATATATTTATTATTGATGGGAGAATTTTGTTCCAATTGAAGTTCGCGACAAGTCGACAACAGTAGGATTAGGGGAAGGTTTACGTTTACCATCGAAAAATGATCCTCATATAATGCTTACTAGTAGCATTAGGGGTGAGCAGAAAAAGAGGGTAACAGGAATCCGAACTGGAACTGTTTCGGAACCGGAGGTTCCGGACCAGGAACCTGCTAGAAGGTTCTGTTTCCGGTTCCTAAAATCATGGAACCGCCCTAAAAGGTTCCAGTTCTCAAAATTAAGGAATCTGGAACCTGTGGATAACCTGAAACCGGCGGTTAGATGATATATTTTTATTAAAATATATAATATATTATACATGATTAAATTAAATAGATTTATGATTTATCTAAATGTAAAATGCTAGTCCAAATAAAAATATAAAATTGACCTTACTCGTTATAATTGAGCCAGAAATTGAGTGAGACATTTACTCGTCGTGAGGCCCTCTCTTTCTGACTGACTTTCACATGAATCACACATTTAGTATGTTTTTGTCATTCTTATTCACTTATTTCTATTTTGAACATATATTCGTAATCGTTAAACTATATTTAAAATCGTTAAACGATATTTGTAATCGTTAGTTTGTGTGATTTATCGTCTTGTTTATTCAATAAGTAATGTTAAACTTTTTTGAATTTAGATACAGGGTAACCGGAATGTTAGGACTATTTCTGTAATAGATTTTGACCTTTAAGTCCGTTAGTTAACTTTTCCTTTGTTAAGTGGTGAGGAGTATATAATGTTGTATTTTGTCTTTGGATGTAAGCTTTCCCACACTTAATAGTATTACACTTTTGAAAGCCTTCCTTCCCTCCATCTTTCTCTCTCAACTACACACACTAAAACACCAAGAACACACACACTTGATTCATCAATTCTTCTCAAATCACCATGAATTAGCTTGAATTCAATCACATTAGATCTCTCAATTGGTATCAGAGCATAAACTCTCTAAGAGTAGATCCAAATTCGTGATGGTTTGATCCAGATCTGAATTTTTGATTGAAAAAGTTTTGTTCGTCATTTGAAAATTAATTTGCAAATTTTTCGTTTGAAATTGATGATTTGATTGAAAATTCATGTTTCTCCATTGATTCTAATAGGAATAGAATCAAATTTCGATCAATTCCATCAACAATTGATCATGATTCAGTGATTTTAGTGAAAAAGTTGAAAAAACTCAAAAAACGACTGTAATTTGCAAATTTCGATCAGATGTGTTATGTTTTGGGATATATGATCGGATTCGAGTGTTAGGAATTGATTTTCGAGCAGTTTGTGATTGGAATCAATGGTTTTGGTTGAGAATTGAGCAAACTAGGATCAATTTGGTGAGTTTTTGCTATTTTGCGAAAGTTCTCGGCCTCAAGAAAGTCTTCGGCCCGAACAAAACACTGTTCTCGGCCCGAACTGTTGCAATCTTCGGCCCAAAAGTGAAGTTCGGCCCGAACTGTTGAAATCTTCGGCCCAAAAGTGAAGTTCGGCCCGAACTGTTGAAATCTTCGGCCCAAATTGAAGTTCGGCCCGAACTGTTGAAATCTTCGGCCCAAATTGAAGTTCGGCCCGAACTGTTGTAATCTTCGGCCCAAAAGTGAAGTTCGGCCCGAACTGTTGAAATCTTCGGCCCAACTGAACTTCGGCTCAACCAGTCTTCGGCCCGAAAAACATACCAAACAACCTTCGGCCCATACAAAGTGTTCGACCCGAAGACCATATTGTGTGACAAAAGGGGTTATACTAAAACGATCATAACTTTCAGCTCGGGTGTCCGTTTAAAGCCCACGAGTAACCAAATCGAAGCTCGCGACGAACGCTACGACGTGATAAATGCCGTAGGCGGTTTACCTGACTTCTCGGTCCAAAAACCCTTGTTTTAAAAACTTTATTTGTGTTTTTGTGATTTTTCGGTAAAATTCCAAACTTCGTGGAGCCCTAGTTTTTGATCCGTTTATCGTTTTTGACCAATTCGAAAATCTAGGCCACATTTATAGTATATTTTACCATCTGGAAAAATCAGTTGATCATTTTGGAGATTTTGAATTTTCTCTCACCAACTTAAAATCGCTTCAAAATGACGTCAAAAGATGCTCTTTCTATCGGAACCGATCTCAAACCTCCGGTTTTATACCGAGGTGAATATGCTCAGTGGAAAATACGATTTCTCCACTTTATTAAACATCATGAATTGGCAACTGAAATTCAGGATTCTCTTGAGAATGGGATGGCTGTGTTTTATGAAGATGTTATTGCTATTCCAAATGGAGATCCTCCAGTTATTGGTGGTCGGACTCCACTTCCGCATGCTCGATATAATGCTCAACAAAAACAACGAGCAAAAGCCGATCTACATTCTTTTACATTCATGCTTCAAAGTTTACCAAATGAGATCTACAACAGCTTAGATAGTTTAACAACCGGTAAAGAACTTTGGGATGAATTTCGGAAACAAATGGAGGGTACTGTTTTAGGAAATAAAGCGAAAATGGTTACAACTTTAAATTCCTATCAAACATTTAAAGCTAAACCCGGGGAAGATTTGGAAAGCACATATCATCGTTATTGTAATTTGTTGAATGACCTTCGTCGAAACAATCTAAAAAAGGAAAATATTGAGATCAACATCAAGTTCATCAACAGTCTACTTCCCGAATGGGCTACTTTTGGCAACAGTGCAATGCAACACAAGGATCTTCACTCGATTGATGTTCATGAACTGTATGAGTATCTACTTCAAAATGCCCCCATGGTACAGGAGATAGTCAAAAAAAACAAGAGAATGCCAACACTGTTGATACTCTTGCTCTTCTTACAAAACAATTTCAGTCTAATTCATTGGGTAAAATGAAAAGAAACACTGAAGAACCTGCTGAGAGATCTAATGTGATTGAAATGAAGCTAATTCATGATGATTTGTGTAGAATTGAAGAATTAAGTGTGTGTGTTCTTGGTGTTTTAGTGTGTGTAATTGAGAGAGAATGAAGGAGGGAATGAAGGCTTTCAAAATCTGTAATTCAATAAGTGTGGGAAAACTTACATCCAAAGACTAACATTCAACCTTATATACTCCTCACCACTTAACACTAGACATGTTAGTTAACGGACTTAAAGGTCAAAACCTATTACAATATTGGTCCTAACAATCTCCCCCTTTTTTATCTTTAATATGTCATCCCAGTCTTCAAACTTCAGATTCTTGTTATCATCTATTTTTGGCAAGAAAATGTTTTTCTGTATTTTAAGAACAAAACATTGCAGAAATCTGGAAGTTTAAGGTACTCAAAGGGAATATGTTTTTCGTTGATAATATTTGAGTGAGGAAATCCTATAACTGATTTACTAAAGAATTGAAAACTTTGGGAAATGGAATATCAGTTAAGTGTGGATTTGACTGGGTTTTCAAATAATGGAGAGGTTGTTTCTGAAATTTTGTGGTAGAGGATTATATTGAGTATAGAATGCTAATGTGTTTGAATGATTTGTCAGTTAAAGTTTTGGATGTGTGTGTTTGTTTGTGTATGAATGATTTGAAAGTTAAAAGTTTTTGGATATGAATGTATGTAAGTTTTGTATGTAGGAAAGAATGATATGTACATTTAAGATTTTATTGAATGTGGATAATTTGTGTTTGGTATGAACAACATATTAGAACATTTAAGCTTTTGAATGGATATGAATGTTTATGGAATTTGGAAAGAATGATTTGTACGGTTAAGATTTTAGATGTGTGTGTGTGTTTGGTTTGGTAAGAATGATTTGTACGATTAAGTTTTGAATTGAGTTGGTTGAGGTTTTGGAGAGAGATTCTGTTGATGATTCGGTTTTGCTCTTCTTCACTTGTTTTTCTGTGTAGTACACTGATTAACATTTTCTCTTTTTCTTAATCACTTGATCTAAAACTTTTCTGATTTTGCAGTTGATTTGAGTACATTTGTTATGAATTTTCTTCTTTGATGGGATGTTTGTGGTTCTTTTTGACGTCGTTCAGTTATACATCCGATATTTGAACTATTTCTTGCTCTTTTTCTCCCCCTCATGAGGATCATGACCAGGGTCCTCATGATAAAGCTGAATAGTTGCAGTTTGGAAACGGAGAGAGGATTGGTGTGTCGGTGTAAATCGAGAGCCAAGATCGGAATGAGAACCAGAAACATGTAGTACTCGACAAATTGATTTAATCCTTTGAATGTTATGAGAAAAATATTTGACAATGAAGAATAGCAATGTCAATGATCACGTGAAGTCATAAACAGATGCAATCTTTACTGAAGAACTTCAGTAAAGAGATCGTTTACGGATATGACAAACACGATGATTAGAGACACTGTTAATCAAATATTTGAAATTTAAAAGAAATCAATTTGTTTGATTATATCAAAGATCAGTGAAGTATACCACTTACAAAGATGCAATCTTCTCTGAACTTGTTCAGATAAGAGATCGACGGATATACAAAGATCAATGATTTAACAGTGCATTAAAAACGATTTTGAGTGTGTGAGAACTGGAGAAAATCAAAATTGAATCTGAGCAGTTTTGAGAAGATGAAAAATGATTTCTCCAATGATATTTTAAGAATAAAAATCGTTTGAAAAATAGTAAGAACAATCAATCCAAGATGGTGTTAAAAACAGATGCCATCAATACTGATTGAAATCAGTAAAGAGATCGACGAATGTAGCAGCAAATTGTGTTGATTGTTGCAAACAGGTCATTTAAAAATGAAAAATTTATGTTGTGCAAAATCAGGGTTGTGAAAAATTGAGCCACAACGCAAGAGACGAAAAATTTGTCATAAACAGATGCAATCTTTACTAATCGAGACTAGTAAAGAGATCGTTTACGAATATGACAAAAATTTGTATCCTACGTTGTGAACACATCATTGTGAGCACAAAGTGAGATAAAAATTTTGGAATGTTGAGCATCACAGATTAATAAAGAATTTATGAGATTGTGATGTCAACAACTCAATATGAGTAAAAGAAAATGTTTGAAATTGAGTATTGATTTGAAAAATGATAATCGAAGTTGGAAAGAGAAAAAATTTGATTTACAATTGAAGAATTTCGACAATGAAGGAACACAAAGGTAGCAATGAGAAATAAGAGAATTTGCAATAAACAGATGCAATCAGTACCAACCTAGACTAGTAAAGAGATCGTTTACGAATATTGCAAAAGCTAATACTCAACATTGATAATCTTGTGTGATTGTAAATATGTAAGGGTTTGAAAGACTGTTTTGAGGTAAAAAGAATTGATTATCAAGATAGAATAAGAAAATTTGTAATAAACAGATGCAATCAGTACCAACTGAGATTGGTAATGAGATCGTTTACGGATATTACAAAAATGATATTCCATATTGATAATTATTAAAAAAATTTGAAAGGAGCATTGAAACAGTATTTAGCGATTATAAAGGATGCTCCCCCTCGACAGTTGGATTTCAAAAATCATAAAGCATTTACGCTCCCTCTTGACATAAGAATGTCTATTTTCTCCCCCTTGACAAGTGAATATATAAAGAATTCTCCCCCTCAACCAATTAGGATATGAAAGAACGGGTTTCAAGCAGAAGTACTTGAAAGCCATTTTATTATTTATTATTAAAAAAAATGAAAACAAAAACAAAAAAAATAAAAAAATAAAGCAGTAAAACGGTTTAAGTTTTGAGATTTAGCATACCAAGCTTAGACACAAGAAAATTAAAGCGTTTTTCATCTAAAGCCTTGGTAAACAAATCAGCTAATTGATAATCAGTTGAAACGAAGTACAATTCCACAGTACCGAGTTCAACATGGTCTTTGATAAAATGATATCGAAGATCGATATGTTTAGTTTTGGAATGTTGAACAGGATTGCATGAAATTGCAATTGCACTTCGTGAATCACAATATAAAGGAATACAGCTGTAGGAAAAGCCATAATCTTTTAATTGTGATTGCATCCAAATTACCTGGGACAAACAGCTTGCAGCAGCAACATACTCTGCTTCTGCAGTTGAAAGAGATACACAATTTTGCTTTCGTGAAGACCAGCTCACCAATTTATCACCCAGAAATTGGACACTTCCAGATGTACTCTTGCGATCCAGCATAGATCCAGCATGGTCAGCATCAGAAAATGCAGTCAATTCAAAAGAAGTTTCTTTAGGATACCAAAGACCAAGATCTCGAGTACCCTTCAGATAACGAAATATACGTTTGACAACTTGAAGATGTGATTCTTTAGGAGCAGCCTGATACCGAGCACAAATGCAAGTTGAGAACAAAATGTCTGGTCGACTTGAAGTAAGATATAACAAAGATCCGATCATCCCCAATAATTTGTAATATCAACAAGTTTGCCATCAGGATCAGCATGTAATTTCGAACCAGGTGACATCGGTGTCGGAATTGGTTTACAATCATCCATAAAATATTTCTTCAAGAGATCAGTTATATACTTGGATTGATTGATGAAGATCCCAGTAGGTAATTGGCGAACTTGAAGACCAAGAAAGAAATTCATTTCACCCATCATACTCATCTCAAAACGTTTAACCATAAGATCAGAGAACTTTTTGCAGTATTTAGGATTTGTAGAACCAAAGATAATATCATCGACATAAATTTGAATAAGAACAATATCTTCCCCTTGGCGTTTGATGAAAAGAGTTGTATCGATTTTTCCTTTTGAAAAACCAGAATCAACCAAGAATTTGGATAGTACATCATACCACGCCCGAGGAGCTTGTTTCAAGCCATACAAAGCTTTGTCGAGAATATAAACATGATTAGGCAAGTGTGGATCTACAAAACCTTCGGGTTGATGAATGAACACTTCTTCTTTGAGTATGCCATTTAAAAATGCAGTTTTTACATCCATTTGATAGATAGTAAAATTCTTATGTGCTGCATATGCCAAAAATATTCGAATGGCTTCAATTCGGGCAACTGGAGCAAATGTTTCTTCAATGTCAATACCCTCCTGTTGAGCATACCCTTTAGCAACTAAACGTGCTTTGTTACGAACTACAATCCCATTCTCATCCTTCTTATTTTTGAAAATCCACTTCGTCCCTATGACAGATTTTCCGTGTGGTTTTGGAACAAGACGCCAAACTTTTAATAATTCAAACTGATTTATTTCTTCTTGCATAGCAAGAATCCAGTCTGGGTCCGAGAGGGCTTCACTGACCTTCTTTGGTTCATTGGAACTTAGAAATGCCGTGAATTGACATTCTTCAGCAGTAGCTTTACGAGTCTGGACAGAAGACGTGGGATCACCGATTATTTGATGAAGAGGATGATCTTTTGTCCATTTAAGAGAATGCGGAAGTGGTAGTTGACCTGGATTGAGATTTGAAGTATCAGTGAATACAGGATGAAGGATTGTTGCAGTTTGAACAGTTGATGTTGAAGGTGGAGGATCAACACGTTGTACATTAAATTTTGAGAAATCAATCACCAAAGGTGGAGGTTGTGCTGGAACTAAAGATAGATCTTGAGTAGGAGCAGCTTGACTAGAAGTTGTCAAATTGACCGGAGATGATTGATTATCCGTGGGTGGGGAATCGTCCGGAGATGATTGATGTTGCAAAGATGAAGAATGTTCCGGAGAGGATGGGATTTCATTCTGTGAAACAGAAGGTGACGAAGAAAAATTGTTAGGTGGATGAGTAGAAGTAAGAGAAGGAGAATCCGTTGAACTTGAAGTTTGTATATCAGGTACAGAAATAGATTGAACTTCAACGACAGTTGGAAATGGAACGCCAGCTTCCTCTAGTAATTTATGACGAATGTTATGATATTCATCATAGAAATGTTCAAACAAGATATCATAATCATTTTCAGATGTAGACGAAGATGACGAAGGTAAAGGAGATTCGATTTCTGAAGTAAGTGAGTCAATTGGAAAAGTCTCATCAAAAGTAACATTGACACTCTCTCTGATCGTCCTATTTGATCGATTGTATACTCTGAACGATGCGGATTCACGCGAGTATCCCACAAAAACTCCTTCATCAGCTTTAGCTTCAAATTTATTTAATTTGTCCTTATCATTCAGAATGAAGCAACGACTCCCGAAAATATGGAAAACTTTAATATTTGGAATGCGTTTATTGATCAATTCATACGGAGTTTTGTTGTATGATTTGTTGATGATTGAACGATTTTGAGTGAAACATGCCGTACTAATGGCTTCTGCCCAAATAGATAATGGGAGCTTAGCATATGAAAGCATGGTACGAGCAGCTTATACTAAGGTACGATTTCTTCGTTCGACAACCCCATTTTGTTGAGGTGTACGTGCAGCGGAAAATTGATGAGTTATGCCAACTGAAGCAAGAAAAGAGTCTAAAATTTGATTTTTAAATTCAGTTCCATTATCAGTACGAATGGTATGAACCTTTAACTCCAAATTTGTTTGAGTTTTCTTAATGAAGTCGATAATGATATCGGCTGCTTCATCTTTTGTACGTAAGAAATGAACCCAAGTATATCGAGAATAATCATCAACTATCACCAAGACATACTTTTTACCACCTATTGATTGGACGCTTATGGGACCACATAAATCCATATGTAGTAATTCAAGCGGTTTTGAAGTACTTTGAACTGTTTTGGATTTATGAGATTTCTTAGTCATTTTGCCCATTTCGCACGAAGAACATAGATGTTCTTTTTCAAATTTAACGTCCGGAAGACCAGAGACATGACCACCTTTTACCAATTTATTGATGGTTTTGAAGTTGAGGTGTGAAAGGCGACGGTGCCATAACCAGGATTCATCCGATGATGCAGTGGACAATAAACATACTTCTTCAAGAGGGACCACGTCATTCAGATTAATTGTAAAAAGATTTGTCTCACGCTTTCCGGTAAGAAGTTCTTTGCCTGCATAAGTACGAACAGCACATTTCTTTGTGCGAAAATTTACTTCCAATATTTTATCACAAAATTGACCAATACTAAAAAGATTGTGAGCAAGATCTTCAACATAGGTCACATTTCGAATGATAAAATTTTGACGAATTATATCTCCAATACCCATGATGGCAGCTAAATGGTCATTTCCAAACCGAACAGTTCCTAAATATTTATCTCTAAAGTTTGTTAACAAAGTCTTGTTTCCGGTCATGTGACGTGAACAACCCGAATCAAGATACCATATATTCTACATAAAACAATTAAAACAAAAAGGTACCCAATCAGATATGGGTCCTACACGATTAGTAATACATGTTTTATGAAGAATATTTACAACAGTGTAGATTTAGAGATTTGGGGAACTGCAAGGAGGCAGTTCTGTTTTTGTTGATTTGATAGACCATTTTAATGATTTCTCTGGAGAATTTAAAATCCAGTTTAATTGTTCATTTTGAATCCATATATATTTAACAAATTTGGATGGTTTTGGAGACACAATGCGATAGACTGATCTTGTCGACTTGGGTGTTGAAACCACTCGATAAACAAAGTTTGTCAATTTAGGTGTGGAAACCACTCGATAGACGGATTTTGTCGATTGAGGTGTTGAAACCACTCGATAGACGGATTTTGTCGATTTAGGTGTAATAACCTCGCGAGCGACTGATTTTGACAATTTAGGTGTAGAAACTACACGATAAACTGATTTTGAAGAAGTAGGAGAAGAACGTGTAGTTTGAGGTGGTTGAGGTCTAGCATGAATGGTTTTGCATGGTACTGGATAACAAACAGTGCAAGAATGAATGATTGAACCATTTTTATGAAGTACATCATGACGACGACCACATGGAGCATCTTTTCTTACAAAATATCGTGTATCAAATTGGGAAATTGGTTGATTAGTTTTTCTATCAAAATAAACTTTGTTTCCATTTTTATCTATTTTAACAACCAAGTTTACACCATTAACAGAATGATTAACAGGACGATATATTGCAGAATCATACACAATACCGTAAAGTGTAGCAGGAAAAATAAACTTTGTTGAGTTATTACATTTATTGGAATTAGAAAAAGAAGAAGCTAAAAATGAAGAATATCTAGACTTCTTAAGCTCCTTGGGCTTAAGCATACTAGATTTACTTGAACTAGACTTCTTCGACTGCTCAACATCTTTGACTCTCCCTTGCATTGTCTCCATACGCTTGAATTTTAAATTTCTATCTGAAAAGTTTAAAACAGAGGAATTAGAATCTCGTTTTAACAAAACTGGATTTTTAAGAGAAGAAATCTTAGATTTGAGAGACGTAGGCTTTGAAGAAACATCTGAAGTAGAAACGTTTTGATTTGAAGTAGATTTTATTGCGATAATATTAACTTCTAATTCATAAATTTTGGTTTGTAAATCAGATTTTTCTTTGTCAAACGCCTTGTGAGTTTCATCGATTTCCTTTTCAAGTTAACAAATTTTCTTTTCAAGAATGAGAGAAGGAACATAAACTTTTGGTGCTATCTTCTGTTGAAGTACAGCATCACCTTTTATCTCAAATTCTTTAGGTGTTATAATTGGAAAATACTCATCATTTTGAAAATTTGCCTTTTTAGTTTCATAAGTTTGATTTAGTTCAGTGTAATTGAAACTAATTTGTGCATTCTCCTTTTTGGCCCTGTTGAAAATCTCAACCTCTTCTTCCTCATCTGTCATTCGAAGGAAACTCTGCCAGGCATCCACATGAATGTATCTCGAATCATACAATGTTGGACGTGCAATGCAAGCCTTCTTAAGATATTCTGGATTATTGGCTCCCAGTCCTTCTCTTGAATTGAAGTATTTGAAATATTTAGGTTTGTTCAAGTGAATAGTCTGATCAGTTTGTCCTCGTTTGGCGATTAGTTCTTCGAGGTGTTTGATGTGAGAAGACAATTGAGTTTTTTTCTTATTGAATTAGATTTATGACATTTTTTTTGTTGTTTAATTCTCGTGATGTGTTAATGTCATTTTCATGTAAGGTTTCAGATAATTCTTTTATTTGAGCATTTAATGATTTAAACTGTGATTCATTATCATCAAATTCTTTTTGTTTACATTCCAACCAGTTTTTTGTGATTTGATAATCATGAAAAGCTTCAGCATATAGCTTGTAATATTTATCCTTGTCAGCATTGGATGTTGAATTTTGTGTATTTTGGAGATTTATAATTTCAGTTTCTTGTTCAGAGATTGTATGAGACAAATGCTTAATATCAGTCTCATATTTAATCGTCAATTCTGATACTTGATTTTGTAACTCCAGATTCTTTTGTTTAATTGTTTGATTTTGGTGAATATGATGTTCAAGTTGTTGACCAATTTGAGTAAATTTTTCATGTTTGTTTTCTAAATGTGTCAACCTTTCTAGTAGTTCAGTATTTAAACTTCGTTCATTTAAAAGAGTTTGTTGTAAAGAATTAATTTCGGAGATCTGGTTCGCTACAAAACTATTATCAGAATCAATTAAATGTGAAGAATTAGACAAGAAAGAGTTAATTACCTCGATGTCATTGTTGGCATCTTCAGTTGTACGATCAGATATTTCAGCATTTTCACGTGCCATGAAGCATAAATTGGCCGTGTGTTCTTCATCTTCAGGATCTGAGTCATCCATCCAACTTAAATCTTCAGCTAATAAAACCTTTCCTGCTTCTATCTGCTTAGCCATGAGCATCTTGCGTTTGAAATATTCTGAATTACGTACTCTGGGCTTTTTGCAATCACGTGAGTAATGACCAGCAATACCACAATTGTAACACTTCTTTGTTGGATCCAAAGGTGTCATTGGTAATTTGTCAGATGTGATTGAAGCAGATGGTGCAGATTTAAAAGTGGATGAAGATCTCTGATTGTTGTTTGTTGGGGTTGAGTAATACTTTTTCTCATACCTTGAGATGAACGACATAGCTTGCTTAAGTTGTTTTAATTCTTCCTCCATTTCATCCATTGTGTCCATTGCAGGTTCTTCAGTTTTTCCTTTCATTTTACCCAAAGAATTAGACTGAAATCGTTTTGAAAGAAGAGCAAGAGTATCAACAGTGTTGGCACTTTCTTGTTTTGTTTTGAGTATTTCTTGTACCATGGGGGCATTCTGAAGTAGATATTCATACAGTTCATGAACATCAATTGAATGAAGATCCTTGTGTTGCATTGCACTGTTGCCAAAAGTAGCCCATTCGGGAAGTAGACTGTGGATAAACTTGATGTTGATTTCAATATTTTCCTTTTTCAGATGATTTCGACGGAGATCATTCAACAAATTACAATATTGATGATATGTAGTTTCCAAGTCTTCCCCGGGTTTAGCTTTAAATGTTTGATAGGAATTTAAAGTGGTAACCATTTTTGCTTTATTCCCTAGCACAGTACCCTCCATTTGTTTCCGAATTTCATCCCAAAGTTCTTTACCGGTTGTTAAACTATCTAAGCTGTTGTAGATCTCATTTGGTAAACTTTGAAGCATGAATGTAAAAGAATATAGATCAGCTTTTGCTCGTTGTTTTTGTTGAGCATTATATCGAGCAAGAGGAAGTGGATTCCGACCACCAATAACCGGTGGATCTCCATTTGGAAGAGTAACAACATCTTCATAAAACACAGCCACCCCATTCTCAAGAGAATCCTGAATTTCCGTTGCTAATTCATGATGCTTAATAAAGTGGAGAAACCGTATTTTCCACTGTGCATATTCACCTCGGTATAAAACCGGAGGTTTGAGATCGGTTCCAATTGAAAGTGCATCTTTTGACGTCATTTTAAAATAATTTTGAAATCAAAAATTGAACAATTGTGTTGGGCTAAAAATAGTTTGGGCCGAAGTATGGTTAGAAGTTCGGGCCGAAGTTCGGTTAGAAGTTCAGGCCAAAGTTCGGTTAGAGGTTTGAGCCGAAGTTCGATTAGAAGTTCGGGCCGAAGTTCGGTTAGAAGTTCGGGTCGAACTTTTGATTAGTCCGAACTGTGGAAGTTCGGGCCGAACTTGTGATTAAACCGAAGATGATTAAGTTCGGGCCGAAGTTCGCTCGGGAACAGTAAAATGTTCGGGCTGAAGTGAGCTCGGGAACAGTAAAATGTTCGGGCCGAAGTGAGCTCGGGCCGAAGACTTGATAAACCAAAGTTCGGGCCGAACACTTGCAATAGCCGAAGATTGTAGAGCCGAACACCTGAACTAGCCGAGAACAGTGTTTTGTTCGGGCCGAACTTGTTCTTGAGCTGTTCGTGTTCGCAGCTTCAAAAACTCACCATTTTGATCCAATCTCGCTCAATACTTGACCAATTTCAATGATTCCAATCCCTAAATGCTCGAAAATGATTTCCTAACACTTTGATCGATCATATAAACCAAAACATAACACATTTGATTGAATTTTGCAAATTACAGAGACTTTTTGAGTTTTTCACTTTTTCACTAAAATCACTCAATCATGATCAATTGTTGATGGAATTGATCGAAATTTGATTCTATTGTGCTTAGAATCAATGGAGAAACATGAATCTTCAATCAAAACATCAATTCCAAACAAAAATTTACAACATTAAATTTCACAGAGACGTACCAAACTTTTTCTTCAAAATTTTCAGATCTGGATCAAATCATCATGAATTTGGATCTACTCTTAGAGAGTTTATGCTCTGATACCAATTGAGAGATCTAATGTGATTGAAATGAAGCTAATTCATGATG
This sequence comes from Calendula officinalis, assembly GCA_963853835.1. Taxonomy (NCBI): domain Eukaryota; kingdom Viridiplantae; phylum Streptophyta; class Magnoliopsida; order Asterales; family Asteraceae; genus Calendula; species Calendula officinalis. Next base: position 18,240,753 of record OY970824.1, on the reverse strand, counting down.
ATTTGTGTAGAATTGAAGAATTAAGTGTGTGTGTTCTTGGTGTTTTAGTATGTGTAATTGAGAGAGAATGAAGGAGGGAATGAAGGCTTTCAAAATCTGTAATTCAATAAGTGTGGGAAAACTTACATCCAAAGACTAACATTCAACCTTATATACTCCTCACCACTTAACACTAGACATGTTAGTTAACGGATTTAAAGATCAAAACCTATTACAATATTGGTCCTAACACCTGCAATGGATACAATGGACGAAATGGGGAAAGAATTGGAACAACTTAAGCAAGCTATGTCTTTCATCTCAAGGTATGAGAAAAAGTATTGCTCAACCCCAACAAACAACAATCAGAGGTCTTCATCCACCTTTAAATCTGCACCATCTGCTTCAATCACATCTGACACAATCACACCTTTGGATTCAACAAAGAAGTGTTACAATTGTGGTATTGCTGGTCATTACTCACGTGATTGCAAGAAGCCCAACGTCCGTAATTCAGAATATTTTAAACGCGAGATGCTCATGGCTAAGCAGATAGAAGCTGGAAAGGTTTTATTAGCTGAAGATTTAAGTTGGATGGATGACTCAGATCCTGAAGATGAAGAACACACGGCCAATTTATGCTTCATGGCACGTGAAAATGCTGAACTTTCTGATCGTTCAAATGAAGATGCCAACAATGAAATAGAGGTAATTAACTCTTTCTTGTCTAATTCTTCACATTTAATTGATTCTGATAATAGTTTTGTAACGAACCAGATCTCTGAAATTAATTCTTTAAAACAAACTCTTTTAATTGAAAGAAATTTAAATACTAAACTACTAGAAAGTTTGACTGGTTTAGAAAACAAACATGAACAATTTACTCATCTTGGTAAACAACTTGAACATCATATTAACCAACATCAAACTATCGAACAAAAGAATCTGGAGTTACAAAATCAAGTATCAGAATTGACGGTTAAATATGAGACTGATATTAAGCATTTGTCTCATACAATCTCTGAAAAAGAAATTGAAATCACCAATCTCAAAAATACACAAAATTCAACATCAAATGATCAAAATGATAAATATTACAAGCTATACGTTGAAGCGTTTCATGATTATCAAATCACAAAAAACTGGTTGGAACGTAAACAAAAAGAATTTGATGAACCTACTGTAACGACCCGAATTTTGTAAATAAATAAATTGTACAAAAATATGATAAATAAGGATAAATCGTTTAAGGAACGTAGGAATTGGTTTCGTGTCGTTTGGACACCGTACGAGGAAGTTATGGGCGAAACCGGGTCGAGCTAAAGATTAAAAAGTGCAGCCTGGGCTGCTATGAGAGTTCACGGCGCGAAACTATTGTTCGCGATCGCGAACTCGGTCCAGGGATTTGAGCCATTCGTCGCGAAGTAGTCCCGATCACTTACCGATCGCGAACTATGCGTATGGGAAAGAGTTCACGACGCGAACTTGGTCACGATCGCGAACTCTGCCCGACACCAGCATTTAATTCGGGAAAACTTCATTTATGTCATATGAAACCCTAGTTTTCTTCTCTCTTTTGGTGAGTGCGATTTTTGAGTTCAAGTGGCTGTTTGGAGCTCAATCTTCATCAAATCTTAGTGATTCTTGCTCCTAGTTGAAGATCTAAGGTAAATCTTCATCTCTCTTGTGATATAAGTCTTAGATTTGAGTATGGAAGCTTGAATCATAAACCCTAGTTATGGATTTGTTCATGAATAGTTAAATGGAAGTGAGATAACTTAGATCTATGGTATTTTAACAAGGAAAACGTGGTCATGTTATGGATACACGAAAATATGGTGATTTATGAAATTAGGGTTTGGTACCTTTGGGGAAAATGGTGCTAGTAGTTGACTAGCCATGGATTATGTAGTTAGTATAGATGATTAATGCAAACCATTGTATTGGTTTTGATAATAGGTTATCGGTTGGAAGATTTGAGGCATTCAAATCTTGAGAAGTGGTATTGGTGTTCAAGAAACACAACATTTGGATAAACTTGGCTAAGGTGAGTACATGTGAACTTTCAAACTGGGTACATAGCTAGTAAATGTTTTTATGATTAAATGATTTTTATCGAGTCTTTAAGTAATTTAGTCATTTATGTGATATATGATGAATTGCTTGTATGATGGTTACATGATTGATTGAATAAGAAAAGATGGAGTTATAAGCTCATAACGATAAAAGATAAGAAATGATGACGATGATGATATCCCTAGGGCCGTAGTAGATTGGAGGCATTCCGGTTATTATGGTACCTTAAGGTTAGTGGTAGATTGGAGGCATTCCGATTACCCAATACCTATGAGTCCCGGTAAATTGGAGGCATTCCGATTACCGTGGAAATGATGGTCTTGATAGATTGGAGGCATTCCGATTATCTTGACATTGGCCAATGATGAAAGTGATAAAGTGACCCAAAATAAACTTAGTAATATTATTTTAAGATTAAATGATATTATTTGACTATTTGTTTATCGGGTCTAAAACCCATGTATCTCACGAGGCAATTTTGTCTCACGTACTATGTTTGTGTTTTTTTGCTATGTACTCAGGTTCGGGATCGAAGATCTAGGAAGCCCGTTTAGAAGAGGCCTTGTTGAGATTAGCTCGGTGTTGATGATTAGAGTCCTTATCCTATGGTTAAGATATAATTTGTAACACCGTTTTTGTAAACTCTGATAATCTCGAACAAGAAACCTTTTCGTTTTTGTAAAACCGGTAGTTGACACCGATACAATATCATGTATTTTGGATTAAATGTTATTTAAATATTGTTTTGAAAAATGAGGTGTTACAACTTGGTATCAGAGCTATAGTTTAAGTGAACTAGGTTGAATTGACCATCCTAGACTTAAAATGAGCTAGTAGGACCGTAGGTTCCATAGGATACTTATGAAATGACTATTGAGACCTTAAAGTGTAGGTCCGATAAGGTTGACCTTAAGGGAATAGGTCATGTTGGTTGTGAAAAGGTCAATGCCACCGTTACTTTAATGAATTGACTACTAAATGATTGATGTCTTATTATAGCAAAATGGTGAGAACTAGAAGTACAAGAGGCCCGCTTGATCAAGGGCAAGATTCGAATAACCTTGTTGAACCGGTATTTGGTCCTCCACCTCGTGATGAAGTGGAGAATTCGGGTGTTGATAGGAACACTCACACCCCGGTCACCGTGGAACATCTCCAAACTATGTTCAATCAAATGAGGGACATAGTGAACGAGGACGTGAACCGAATCCTCAATGAGCATAAGGCACGTGAACGGCGGGAGGAATCTCCACCCCGCACGAAAAGCAAGTCAAGTAGTGTTGCTCAAACCGAGAGGTCCTCAACGGAAGAAGGAGAGAGTGACCCCGAGCCAAGGGAAAGTAAGGGGTGCACGTACAAAAATTTTATGGCTTTTAAGCCCGATAACTACTATGGTAGCTCCGAACCAAAAGTCACGATCCGTTGGATCCGTGAAACCGAGCAAGTCCTTGAAGCTAGTAAATGCAAGGACGGTGATATGGCGATTTATGCTTCTCGGTTGTTGAAGGATGAGGCCCTCGTGTGGTGGGATACCTTGTATGAAACATTAGGAAAAAGGGCGATGTACAAGATGATGTGGGAAGAGTTTGTGAATCGGTTGAAGGCAAAGTTTTGCCCCGAGAGAAATTTGGAGAAACTCCAAGAAGAGTTTGTTCATTTGAAGAAGGGTGGTTTTAGTGTCGATGAGTACACTAGGAAGTTCACGGGGTTAATCCCGTTTGTGATCAAATTGTATCCGGATGAGAGATCCCGGATTGTTCGTTATGCCAATGGACTCCCGTGGGAGTATGAGTTAGAAGTAAAGAGGGCCGCCACACTAGATGAGGCTATTAGTGCGGCGAGGAATGTGGAGGAAGTGGGCCAAAGGAGAATCAATGAGAGGCCAAAGTTTGAAAAGTTTGAGAAGAGGAAGTTTGAAGGGAGCTCGGGTTCGGTGAAGAGAGGAAAGTTCACCCCGACCTTCTCTAAGCAAACAAGTGTGGGTGCATGTAAGTAGTGTGGCAAGGACCACAAGGGGGAATGTTTGGCGGATTCAAAATCATGTTTTAAATGTGGAAGGCCGGGGCATATGGCAAGGGATTGCCGGGCCAAACCGTTGGATGAAATCGAGTGCTATTCGTGCCATGAAAAAGGGCACTATAGCAATGCATGCCCGAAGAAGGGAAGTGAGACTATGGTGTCAACCGCTCAAAAGAAAGCGGAGCCGACAAAAGTCAAGGGACGGTCCTTCCAACTTACCCGAGATGAAGCCAAAGAAGCCCACGATGTCGTTTCAGGTACCCTACTCGTAAATTCTATTCCCGCCCGGATCTTATTTGACTCGGGTGCTACTTATTCGTTTGTGTCACATGATTTTGTTGTGGTGTTGAATGTACCGTTAGAACTCCTTGATGAAATTTATGATATAGAAATTGCGGATGGTAAAACCTCCATAGTTCAACATATGTGTCGAAATTGTGAATTGGAAATAAATGGGAGAAAGTTTAAGGTGAATTTATTACCCATGGAAATTGCGGGTTTTGTGTCATAGGTATGGATTGGTTGGGTGAGAATCAAGCAAAGATTTTATGTGGGAAGAAGATAGTCTCGATTAGGACTCCCGACAATGAAAAAGTTTATGTGTATGGTGAGAGACGACACCATTTACCATGTCTTATTACCGCGGTTAAAGCTAGGAAATGTTTAGCCAAAGGATGTTCGTCCTTTTTAGCATATGTACTAGATGGAAGGAAAGAGAAGAAGTCGGTGGAAAGTGTAAAGGTGATTCGGGATTTTCCCGAGGTATTTCCCGACGATTTACCGGGATTGCCACCGGAGAGGCAAGTAGAATTCCGTATTGATTTAGTTCCGGGAGCGACGCCGATAGCTCGTGCTCCATACCGTTTGGCTCCCACCGAAATGCGGGAATTGATGTCCCAATTGCAAGAGTTACTCGACAAAGGATTTATTCGTCCAAGTTCGTCTCCATGGGGTGCGCCCGTATTGTTTGTTAAGAAGAAAGACGGTTCAATGAGAATGTGCATTGACTACCGAGAGTTGAACAAGATGACTATTAAGAACCGATACCCATTGCCTAGAATCGACGACTTGTTCGATCAACTTCAAGGTGCCGACTATTTCTCGAAGATCGATTTTAGATCGGGTTACCATCAAGTTCGAGTGAAAGAAGGAGATACCGAGAAGATGGCGTTTCGTACACGTTATGGGCATTACGAGTTTTTGGTGATGCCGTTTGGGTTGACTAATGCACCGGCCATTTTTATGGATCTTATGAATCGGGTTTGCAAACCATTCCTCGACAAGTTTCTTATCGTATTTATTGACGATATTCTTATTTATTCAAAAACCGAAGAAGAACACGAGAGTCATCTAAGACAAACGTTAGAAGTGCTACAACGAGAGAAATTGTATGCTAAGTTTTCTAAGTGTGAATTTTGGATTCGAGAAGTCCAATTCCTTGGTCATGTCGTGTCCCGAGAAGGAATCAAAGTTGACCCGTCAAAGGTTGAAGCGGTTATGAAGTGGGAACCGCCACGAACTCCAACCGAAGTGAGAAGTTTTCTCGGCCTTGCCGGATATTATCGTCGATTCATTCAAGACTTTTCTCGAGTGGCGACACCACTCACATTGTTGACCCGAAAGAGTAGTGAGTTCGTGTGGGGAGAAAAACAAGAAAGAGCATTCGCCACATTGAAAGAAAAATTGTGTAACGCCCCGGTTCTCACGTTACCCGAAGGGATGGAAGACTTCGTCGTGTATAGTGATGCTTCACATAAAGGTTTGGGTTGTGTTTTGATGCAACGGGGGAAAGTGATTGCCTACGCCTCGAGACAACTAAAGAATGCGGAAGAAAGATACACGACTCACGATTTAGAGTTGGCGGCGATAGTGTTTGCTTCAAAGTTATGGAGACACTACTTATACGGTACGAGGTGTACGTTGTACACGGATCACAAAAGTCTTCAATACGTTTTCACACAAAAAGACCTAAATATGAGGCAGAGAAGATGGATCGAATTGATACAAGATTATGATTGTGAAATTGTCTATCATGCGGGGAAGGCCAACGTGGTAGCCGACGCCTTAAGCCGAAAAGTGTATGAAAAGCCGATTAAGGGAAAGCTAACACGTATTGAAGTAGTCTCGAGTATAGTAGAACGAATCAAGAATGCCCAACGGGAAGTGATGGAAAAAGATGAGTTAAGGCAAGAACGATTGGGAAAGAACCAACATTTTGTGGAAAATAAGCAAGAGTTGAAAACCGTGGGTGGACGAATTTGGGTTCCCAAGTTCGGGGGTACCCGAAAGGAGTTACTAAACGATGTTCATAAGTCTAAGTATTCGATCCACCCGGGAAGTACAAAAACGTATCAAGATATGAAGAAGATGTATTGGTGGCCCGGGATGAAGGCAAGAGTGGCAAAGTATATTTCTAAGTGTGCCACGTGTGCACAAGTGAAAGCCGAACATCAAGTACCTTATGGGGTAGCTCAATCGTTGCAAGTACCGGCCGGAAAATGGGATGATATAACAATGGATTTTATTGTTGGTTTGCCAAAGACGAGCAAGAACCACGATGCCATTTGGGTCATTGTTGACCGGTTGACCAAAAGTGCATTATTCTTGGCAATTCGGGAAACCATGCCACTTGAGAAATTGGCAAAGTTGTATGTGGATGAAGTGGTGAGACTTCATGGAGTCCCGTTGTCGATTGTGTCCGATAGAGACGCGAGGTTTACCTCGAGATTTTGGAGATCGTTGCAAGAAGAGTTGGGAACGAAATTGCGGTTGAGTACGGCTTACCACCCGCAAACCGATGGTCAAAGCGAGAGAACCATTCAAACGGTTGAAGATATGTTAAGATCGTGTGTGCTAGATTTTGGAGGTAAATGGGATGAACACTTACCGTTAGTTGAGTTCTCCTACAACAATAGTTACCAATCGACCGTTAAAATGCCGCCTTATGAGGCGTTGTATGGAAGGAAATGTAGGACCCCATCGTGTTGGCTCGAGGTGGGTGAGACGAAACTCACGGGTCCCGAAATTGTGAAATTGACCAATGAAAAGATTGGGATAATCCAAACAAATATGAAAATAGCCCAAGATCGACAAAGAAGCTACTCGGGTTTGAAAAAGAGACCATATGATTTGAATGTCGGAGACATGGTGATGTTGAAAGTATCGCCTTGGAAAGGCGTAATGCGGTTTGGTAAGAAAGGCAAATTAAGCCCAAGGTATGTTGGCCCGTTTAAGATTTTGAAACGGGTCGGTTTGCAGGCTTTCAAGTTAGAACTCCCACCCGAACTTCAAGGTGTTCACGATACGTTTCATGTAAGTTATTTGAAGAAGTTCGTGGGTGAAGTTGAAAATATAATCCCGTTACAAGAGTTGCGGGTTGATGCCCCGAACCGATTGATTGAGGAACCCGAAGCCATACTAGAGTCAAAAACCAAGAAACTTTGGAATAAAGAAATTGAATTGGTATTGGTCAAGTGGAAGCATTCACTTGGGCCGAACTTGACTTGGGAAGTCAAGGACGAGATTCGGAAAAGATACCCGAACTTTGTAAATTATGATGAGATTCCGAGGACGGAATCTCCTTAAGGGGTAGATAGTTGTAACGACCCGAATTTTGTAAATAAATAAATTGTACAAAAATATGATAAATAAGGATAAATCGTTTAAGGAACGTAGGAATTGGTTTCGTGTCGTTTGGACACCGTACGAGGAAGTTATGGGCGAAACCGGGTCGAGCTAAAGATTAAAAAGTGCAGCATGGGCTGCTATGAGAGTTCACGGCGTAAACTATTGTTCGCGATCGCGAACTCGGTCCAGGGAGTTGAGCCATTCGTCGCGAAGTAGTCCCGATCACTTACCGATCGCGAACTATGCGTATGGGAAAGAGTTCACGACGCGAACTTGGTCACGATCGCGAACTCTGCCCGACACCAGCATTTAATTCGGGAAAACTTCATTTATGTCATATGAAACCCTAGTTTTCTTCTCTCTTTTGGTGAGTGCGATTTTTGAGTTCAAGTGGCTGTTTGGAGCTCAATCTTCATCAAATCTTAGTGATTCTTGCTCCTAGTTGAAGATCTAAGGTAAATCTTCATCTCTCTTGTGATATAAGTCTTAGATTTGAGTATGGAAGCTTGAATCATAAACCCTAGTTATGGATTTGTTCATGAATGGTTAAATGGAAGTGAGATAACTTAGATCTATGGTATTTTAACAAGGAAAACGTGGTCATGTTATGGATACACGAAAATATGGTGATTTATGAAATTAGGGTTTGGTAACTTTGGGGAAAATGGTGCTAGTAGTTGACTAGCCATGGATTATGTAGTTAGTATAGATGATTAATGCAAACCATTGTATTGGTTTTGATAATAGGTTATCGGTTGGAAGATTTGAGGCATTCAAATCTTGAGAAGTGGTATTGGTGTTCAAGAAACACAACATTTGGATAAACTTGGCTAAGGTGAGTACATGTGAACTTTCAAACTGGGTACATAGCTAGTAAATGTTTTTATGATTAAATGATTTTTATCGAGTCTTTAAGTAATTTAGTCATTTATGTGATATATGATGAATTGCTTGTATGATGGTTACATGATTGATTGAATAAGAAAAGATGGAGTTATAAGCTCATAACGATAAAAGATAAGAAATGATGACGATGATGATATCCCTAGGGCCGTAGTAGATTGGAGGCATTCCGGTTATTACGGTACCTTAAGGTTAGTGGTAGATTGGAGGCATTCCGATTACCCAATACCTATGAGTCCCGGTAGATTGGAGGCATTCCGATTACCGTGGAAATGATGGTCTTGATAGATTGGAGGCATTCTGATTATCTTGACATTGGCCATTGATGAAAGTGATAAAGTGACCCAAAATAAACTTAGTAATATTATTTTAAGATTAAATGATATTATTTGACTATTTGTTTATCGGGTCTAAAACCCATGTATCTCACGAGGCAATTTTGTCTCACGTACTATATTTGTGTTTTTTTGCTATGTACTCAGGTTCGGGATCGAAGATCTAGGAGGCCCGTTTAGAAGAGGCCTTGTTGAGATTAGCTCGGTGTTGATGATTAGAGTCCTTATCCTATGGTTAAGATATAATTTGTAACACCGTTTTTGTAAACTCTGATAATCTCGAACAAGAAACCTTTTCGTTTTTGTAAAACCGGTAGTTGACACCGATACAATATCATGTATTTTGGATTAAATGTTATTTAAATATTGTTTTGAAAAATGAGGTGTTACACCTACGGTTACGGTTCCTATATCTCAGGAACCTATATCTCATTGTCTTCTAGGTTCCGGTTCCGGTTCCTATATCTCAGGAACCTACGGTTACGGTTCTGGCTCCGTTTCTAATCGGATCCGATGGGTACCCTGTTATGCTCACCCCGTAGCACTGTGTCTGTAGCAGACTAGCAGTGAGTATCACCGATAACGTAAGACCAAGAATCATTTTTTACAGTTAGGCCCAAGTTCCTGATCAACCCATTACGCCCAAGTTCCTGATTAGCCCATTTTCACTCTGCCAATGGTTTCATTTTTATCGCTTATATAAATTTCATAATACTTTCATATTTTTTACTTCATTAAAAATACTTTATTTATTAAACATTTTAAAATTTTACATCTAAATTCATAAATAATTATAGAATTACATTTTAATTCAAACATAATTATACCAAACAAGTAAAAATGTTGTAAAAACTACCTTTTTATTTGATCCCATTTTTGCTCCTTACCAGACCCGACATATGTTAAAAAAATATCATAAAATCGAGGAAATTAAGAAACTTGTTTTATTTGTTTACTTTTACTTCTTGCAAATAACCTCCTAAAATGATCTACATGATAGTCAAAGCATATTTGACCTATTTGGCATCCCTTCAACATAATTTAAATGCCAATAAATCTCCATTAGCGAACAAATTATTAACAGAGGTTTGTTGGTTAAGTTGACTTTCACAAAAAATAAGGTCAAAATTGTGGTTAACCGCAGAAGAAAGTTTATCATCAAAACATGACCATGCTAAAGGTATGAGTTCTTTTGGTAGTGATTTTATCGATCATAAGAGAATGATAACGAACCACATGCATAAACAAAACCATAGTCACAAAAATGATGCAAAAATAGGAATTGGGAAAAATATTTCTAGATGTTGATTTTATTTATAACTCTGTATTTCCTAAAAATGGGAAATTATGCGTGTTGAATCTCTCATATACTTAAAACCAACCTTAAAACAGAATTTAGCCAGACGGAATATCTTCGAACAGTGTGCATCCGTTATGCTGAATTTCATTAAAGATGAGTAGTGAAGTTAATATGAGCAAAACCCTTAGCATGGTCATGTTTTGATGAAAGTGAAATTATGGAAACACACATCTTTATAAATTTTTGTAATGATAGTTATTTTTGTAATGATAGTTATTATGGAAACTATCATAATCTCACTGCTCATCTTTATAAATTTTTGTAACGATAATTATTCCAAGAGTACTTATGGAAACACACAACATGTAATACCATCCACTTCTCTCTTTCATATCAATTACACAAACACAAAGATCTTAAAATTATAGACAAATCATCATTAGAGAGCATGAAGCATGACTTGAAGACCATTCTTGGGGATTAGCAACGCAAGATGAACCGGTGAGTGAATGTAATTAGGAGAAGGAGAAAACCGATAGTGCTGCAAAATCATGGCAAGCGTAATCTTGGCTGTATTGGTTGCAAAATTTGAACCTACACAATTTCGAGGCCCGAATCCAAAAGGCATGTATGCTGACGGGTTGTTCTTTGTAGCGTTACTAATCCCTTGAGAAAATCGTTCGGGCTTAAAAAGTTGGGCATCTTCTCCCCATATTTTCCGATCATGATGAAGAGCTAAAACCGGAACATGTATATTTACATTGGCAGGAATTGTAAGCTTTCCTAACTTAACTTCTCTTTCATTCTTTCTTATGATCGATAATCCGGGAGGATACAATCGAAGAGTCTCATTGATGATCATTCCAATCTGTATGATATAATATTTAGAAAAGTTAATATATATAGATACACCATTAATTCTAATGGATCGAAATCAAAGTCAAATTAGGGCCGTTTGATAGTTAATGACTGAGTTGGTTCTGGCTGAGTTGGTTGTTGAATGAGTCAGTAGTTGTTTTTTTCATTTGGACCGGATCAGAAAAATTGAGGAAATCAGTCCTGACACGGGCGGAGTCCGAAGCAAATCAAACGGCCCTTTAACATATTTCTAATGTTTTGAAAACTGTTTAACATGAATAATAAGCGTACAATTTTAAGTTTTGCTATGCCTTCAGAACGCGGTTTTTCTTTGCCAAATAACCCGAAAACTTCCTCCCGCGCTCTTTCTTGCCATTTTGTATTGACCGACAAAAGAAGAATAGCCCACGAGAGCAGGGCCGACGTTGTAGCATCCCCAGAAGAGTAAAATGTTTTACATTCGTCTATAACATCTTGTGTCGAAACATGGTTATGTTCATCGGTGTCATGATTAGCTTTCACTAGATATCCAAGATAATCAGTTCCATAAGTGTCTCCATCTAACGCCATTATCGTCTCTCGTTCCTTAATCGTCTTCATGATCAGATCTTTAATTCTTTTCTGAAGCTCATCAGACTTCAAATCATCACTGCTCTTTAGTATATTACTACAAAACAACAATTAAACTGTCTTTAACGAGGAACTGAGGCCCGCACATATTTATAAACTAACATGTTATTATTTTTTTAGGGTAAGTTGATCAATTGTTATCTTATTGATCTTTGAAAACGTTCAAAAAAGTTGAATTGATTGCATATTTACTTAATCGATCTGGACATTACAGTCATATAATTTTAAATTAATAAATATCAAATATAAACCACCATAAAAACTATTATTATTGTATAAAAAGAGACACCATTCAAATACCATAAAAAATATTAAAAAAACTATTTTAAAGAAAATAACAAAAAAAAAAGTCAAAACACTAGTCACTCTGTAATTTCACTTTTTTTTAAATAGAACACAGATTAAGATTGTGGGGTTCCAACTTAAAATAATTGGTTGTAAAAGGAGTAATACAATACATTTTGCTTATAAACACATTACAGATCTATTATTTGTCAAATGCGAGACATTACGCAATACGTCCTCTCACGAGTGGCCTCCTTTTTTTCCGCGCCTAACAAGAGGATATTTAAGGGTTAAGGGAATCCATGTGATCTTTGACTAACCACGGTTGAACCGTACTACTAATTATACACCATTTTTTACATAGCAATATTTGAACCCATGACACAAGCCAATGAAGAACACATTACAACATTTTATACTGCTGGGTTACAAATTAAACGTGGTTTTTATGGATGTTAAATTAGTTACCTGAGGCCAAAAAGGCGAGGATTGTAGTAGTTTCTTCCTGCAATTGCACTCATCTCCTTGAGCATTTCGAAAATTTCTTTTCCCTGTAAATAGCTAGTGCCAAATGCTGTTCTTGAAATCACTTCTGATGTCAACATTCTGAACTCTGCATTTATTTCTATCTCACTGCCGGCCAAATCTTTCCACCTAAGTAGCAACTTTTCTACGCTTTCAACCATTGTCGGGATCATGTTCTACTTAAGTACAAATAACCAATTAGGTACTAGTAAACCATCATTGCACATTATGCAATCTCGTTTTTTACACGCTTAAACGTGTTACTAAAATTAGTTACTTCCTTAGTATCACAATAAGTGAAACATCCCGATACTCAGCCTAGTAGTTTTATTTATTATTGGTAAGTAATAAGTATTATTAACAAAAATGGAACACCTAATTAACCAATAGAGAACATCTAATTAACAAATTTGTAACGATTGACCAAACTTATAAGGAATAATAAATAAAGACCTCCATATTGGTCCATCATTCAGTATTCATACTTCAATCTATTGAATAATTAATAAAGCCTTTAATCTATTTGAAAATAAAAATTAAATATAAAAAAAATTCAGATGCCGGGTACCAGAATACCCGAAATTTCCAAAAATTACTACGCGTATCTAATACCTGAAATTCGAATACCCGAAATATCGGATATTTTTTCGGATACTCGTTTTTTCCAATATTTTTGAACACCCCTACCAATAACCCTAGCGAAATTCTTGTGTGTTTTTGAAGAATCCTAGCTTGAATCTTCTTGTTCCTAGTCTAAATCTCGAAATACTGTAACTATTTGGGTAAGCTTTTGTCCCTTCATCTTGTTCTTGAAGTTCTTGCAAGATTTATGAACTAGGGTTTATGTTGTGTGATTTCTTGTTGAATGTTGTGTTAGATGTTGTATTATGTTTTTATCTAATCTTTCTTAGTACTTTGTACTATACTTTTGAAAAAGTGTTGCTAAATATTACATATAATGACACATTTCTGTGTGTCTCTAATGCTATGTCGCCAAATGTCACTTTTCTAGTAGTAGGGATTAGAGATGGAAAAAACCTCCGAACTCGATAGGGAAAACCAAAACTGACTGTTTTCGGATCGGATCGGGGTAAAGTATTTCTGGTCGGGTTCAGATTCGGGGATCTTCTCGGGTTCGGGTTCGGGGCAAGGTTGTAACGACCCGAAATTTTAAATCAAATAAATTAAAAAAAAATATGATAAATAAGGATAAATCATTTAAAACACGTGAAAATTGGTTTCATGTCATTTGGACATCGTATGAGAAAGTTACGGACGAAATCAGGTCAAAACTTGGAAAAATGTCAAATTTGAGAAATGCTGAGAAGATAGCGCCTCTATCTTTAGATAGCGGCGCGATTTTGGCTGAATCGGACAGAAACTCGAAATAGCGGAGCGAAATAGCGCCGCGAATTAGCGCGGGTCAAAGATAGCGGCGCTATCTTTGGATAGCGGCGCGAAATTGGTCAGATCTGCATAAAAACGTGAAAAGCTAGGGTTTTCACCTATTCTTCACCCCTCACTCTCTCTCTAGAAAGTTTATACTCATTTTGAGTGTAAACGGGTGTTTGGAGCTGATTTTGCACTCCAAATCTGGTGATTGTGCTTCCTTGTAGAAGATAAATGGTAAATCTCTACTCCTATTTGTTATAGATGGTGTTTTTGGGTGAAGTATGCAAACCCTAGTTGGAGGGTTTGTCATGGGTGATGAAATTGAAGTTATATAACTTAAATCTACAACATTTTGACAAGGAAAACATGTTCATAACATGGATTTATGATGATATTGAGATTTATGAAATTAGGGTTTGGTAGAAATTGGGGAAAATGATACTAGTCGTTAACTAGTAGTATAATATGTAGTCAATGGTGATGTTTGATGTTAAACCTTGTGTGGTTTCATGATTAGGACATTGTTGAAAGACTTGGAGTTCACAAGTCTTGGGAAGTGAAGATTTGGTTCAAGAAGCACAAGAGGATTGAGCTTGGCTAAGGTGAGTACATGTGACTTTTAAACTGGGTACATAACAAATGATTTTTGAAAACCATGATGTTTTATGAGTCTTTATTAATAAATGTTTTTGATAAAGATATGATTGAAAAGATAAGAAAATGTGAATAATGGACTAGTTAAGTATGTCTATAATGATTGACGACTTCGAAAGAGATTATGATAATGAAAATTGATTAATGATTCTTTATTAATAAGATGTATGAATACGGAATATGATTAAGAAAGTATGATATTTGATTTATTAATGACATGTATTAGTAAAGCTATAATAACAACGACTTTAAGTATCGAGTATTGATTAGTGAACTATACTAATAAAAGTAATGATCGAATTGTTAAGAGAATAAGTATAAAGTGACTAGTATTAGATATGTATTCTAATCAAAGAAAAGTTAAAGTAATACGATTTTGATAAATAATAAATATGTTTTATTTATTAAAGGACTTGGTAAAGTCAGTAATGAGAATGATAAAATATTAAGAATGATATGATAGCTAGAATAGATGTATTCTAGTTAATGATGAATGTGATGAATGGAGCTGAGGCTCATACGTGATGAATGAGATATCCGGAATAAGACCGCCCAGAAATGGGGGAGCATGAGACGTCTACTTGGGGTGGTACCTCCCTGCGCAAAGAGTAGAATTTCAAGTTTACGACACCCAGTGTTGGGTGAGCATGACGACCCGGAAACGGGGAGAGCTTATGAATCTTGGTAAGATGGGGGTTCCCAATTACCTTGATAGTTTACCTATGACATCCCATATCGGGAGAGTTGGCTTCGGAGAGGTCCGTTGCATATGTGATAAAGAAATGTGTGAGCTTGGAGATAGCTTGCAATAAGTGATTAATTGATGAGGAAGCTTATGATAAGCTTATTAGTTTATACGATTAAATAAATAGAAGATGATATACGAGTTAATAAAGTTAATAAATATAAGTATGTATAATGTTATAAATATTGTTTATAAGTTTTATTGAGAATGGGTCAAAAACCCATGTATCTCACGAGACTATTTTGTCTCACGTACTACTTTATTTTTGGCTATGTACTCAGGTTCAGGATCGAAGGATTAGAAGGTCTCGTTAGAAGTGGCCTAGTGTTGATCAGCTCGGGAGCTCGTAGGTAGATCCCGTTTATCCTATGGTTATGATATTGTTTTGTAACACCGGTTTTAAACTCTGATAAACTTTTTAATGGTTTTTGTTAAACCGTATTTTGGGATATTGGATCTTGTAATATTTTTATTTAAAAATATGATTTAAATGATGTTTTAAAAATTGAGGTGTTACAAAGGTATCCCCGCCCCGATATATATAATATGTGGAGAGTTATATAGAGAACCATATATTTTGTATATAACCCAATCTAAATAATTGATTTTCGAAATCAACGGATCATAGAAGATACATGAATGGATTTGATGAGGGACCCTCAAATATTGGTTTGCATTTAGGTAATTAATGCATGTATACATATATGTTATCACGCATGTATGTTATTCATGTATGTATTATAAGTGTTAATGGTGCATGTATGTTTTTCAGTTTTTTTGATGTTTTTTAAGTATGTGTTTGATTTGGGTTAAATGTTATTGGTTTGCATATGTAATTACTAAATTCTGATTAGGTTAGGCGGGTTTTTCTATGTTACCATGAAATATGAGTTCTCTATATAACTCGACCCTGTATAATATATATTATATATATAATTTAATTCCTCCGATTCAAAATAAATGATACACTTTCCTTTGTGGTGTTAATCAAAATAAGTGATACACTTTGAAAAATTATCTTATTTGACACAAAATAGTGGGACTCATACTCACTAATTATCTACTTTAACAAAGTAAAATGATCTTTTTAACCTTACTTTTACTTTTAAACATCATTAACCTCATTTTATTCAAAAAGTGTGGGACTCATTATCCACTAACCATCAAATTAATCTAATTTAACCATCATTATAAACTTTGGCCTCAAAAACCGTGAAACCAAAGCGTATCACTTATTTTGAATCACAGGAAGTATAAAAGATATAGGGTTTCGGTTCGGGTTTTTGGGACAGAATTCGGGTTCGGGGCGGGTTTGAAGTTTATAAAATTTCCGGTGGGGAAACCCCGAAATAAACCCGTCGTGGATCGGGTCGGATTCGGGGACGGTTTTTTGTTTCGGGTTCGGGTGTGCCAAAACCCGCCCCGTTGCCATCTCTAGTAGGGATTATGTCCTATGTAAATTAAATAGCTTACTTTTAAACTAGTTGGTGTAGATCACCTGGCCACCAGCAGAAATTTTGGGGGGTTTTCCTTCACAAAGTCTCGGGTTTGAACCCCTTTGGATGTAATTGTCGGGCTCAAAACACTAACTTAGTAACTGCCCGTTAAAAAAAAAAAAAATTGCTTACCTTTAAAATCTCGCCATTGAAAGCATGATTAGCCAATTTTCGTTGCCTTGCCCACTTTTCACCTTTAGACGTAACAAGCCCATCCCCAATCATTTTCTTATGATATGATCCGAGATCAGGTCTGGTCGAAGATACACTTTTATTGGTCGCGATTTCTTTGATAATATCCGGTTCTGTAATAACTAATTCGGGTTGAGGTCCATACCAATTCACGAAAGTTTTCCCTGATTCAAATAAATTTACGAGCAAACTTGGTAAAAACTCGACAACTAATTAAGCAATAGTAAAAAAGCAAACCAACCGTATAATTGGAACCACGTAACGAAGTGAGGTTGTAGCTTTGGGTAGATGTCATGTGATATATCGGCAAATGGACTCTTTGCTTCGTTTTTCATGATGGAGATTTCTTTTGTGTTGCCGGTAATGAATCGATACGGAGGTCCATTTATACCTTGTGAATTAAATACATGTTTTATACGATTTGGAACCCACCACATCTTGTGTAGCAACTTAATGAGAGCGAAGAGTGTTATAGAGGAAAGAAGAAGAACAACAAAAGTTCCCAAATTAGACTCCATCGATAATAATTAGATTTAGCAGTTTGAGCCCGCCATTTATATGAAAACGGATGAGATCGGAAGGGTACATATGTAATTGTTTATAGATTAAACATTGATAATTTGATACCGATAACATATTGTTATTTGTGATGGCTGACTGAAATTGACAACGAAAGAGGCTTTAAGGGTTTAGTAAGTAGCAGTTGGACGACTTCATATTTAAAAATGTTATTAGTACATATTACTACAAGGACATTGTTCATAGCTTGTTTCGTGACGTTGGAATTTGGATTTATTTCTAATCTTTTCTGTTAGGTAAGGTTCTCTTTTCTTGAGTTCAAAAAATAGGTTAAAAAAAGAATCCGATGAACAATAGACAACAATTCTCAATGCTATGAAAGACAGCGTTTTCCCCATGATTCAACCCAATTGTTACTCACCAATAAGATGAGCCTAAGCCCGATATACAAAAATACATACATACGTCACCACTATGTAGATGTGCAAAAAAAATATGGTTTTTTATCTGGTCCAGTTTTAAAACTGGTTTCGAACTACTTCGGTCGGTTTTGTTTCAAATCCACCGGCTTGGGACCGGTTATAGGTTTCGACGTTTCGTCTCGCGAACCGACCGGATTTTTATGTGGTTATAGCTGTTGGAGGGAAAACCGGTTATAATCGTTGAGTCCAGAAACCTTTGTCGGATATGCTTTTAGTGTTAGTGGCAGGGTTGTATCATTAAGAAGATCGAAGTTGACGCCTTTGTCGGTAGAAATTTTCATTTGCTTGAAGGATCAATTAGACACAGTGGAATATTTAGAAAACATTTCATCACTTGAAGGCGAGTTGATGAGCAGCGTCAAAGAACAAATACATAACTTTGTTTGAGACAGAGATGTTGGCACCTCTAACTAAACAAGAACTTCAATGCAAGGAAAAACTACGTAATAATATCGAGCGAGAAGAACAGAAGACTGGAGTCTCAACTATTAAGTTATGAAGACGAACTTGTTTAATATTTTATTTTAATTATTATGATTTCGAACTTGTTTTATTATTATTATGAGAAAAAAACACTATTTTATTGGTCATTACAACTTAAACAATAGAGAATTAAGACACGCGCATAAGCAAATATTTGTGGAACGGTATAAACATATCATATAGCAATGCAAGTAAAGAACAATCAGAAGATTAAAGAAACCTCCAAAACTGGTGAATGTAAATACCAACCGAAAGAAGGAAGGTTGAAATTCAATAATAAACTAGAAAATATATATATCTCTATACTTGACAAACGTGTTACAACGACAATTTCTCCTTCATTCGTGATATAAGTTTAAACTTTTCTTCAGCCTCTACTTGCTGACGCATATCTGATCCTGAAGATCGATCTGGGTGAAAACTCAGTAACGCACGCTTATAAGCTGCACGAACCTGCTGACATCATCATTACAAATTGTTTAGCCCACATAACTTATTAGTAAACAAAAAAATCCACATCAGCATTTTTGCAAACCCACCTCATGTGATGAAGGAACAACACCATTACCAATTTGAATTCCTAAACCACGCAATAACGAAGCCATATCAAGACAGGTCATTTCCAGTTTTTTTAGCTGTTGTCTGACTTCTGTGCGGTATTTTTCTTTTAAATTCATATTTTCTTCATCCTGGTGAATGAACATATTAAGTATATAAACGATATTATTTATAATAATGACGACATCATCATAATAAGAAGAATCTAGAAGAAATTACAAACCTTTTTTTGAGTTTCCCGAATTTCTTCAACCCGTTGCTTTTGCCTTCTTTCCATGTCTAATAAACGCAAAGTTTCGGCTTTTTTTCTTTTCTGCATACGACGCAATTGCTGAGCTTCTTCTGCCTGCAAAAAGAACAATTTATAATATCAAATTTGGGGCTAAATGTGTTTCGGGTCAACCAACCGACCCGTTCCGTTTTACTCTGTTCCAAAATCACCGTTTTCACCCGTTACCCAACCTGTTCAGATCCAGCAAAGTATCCACCATGATCACGATAGTATACTTATAAATTAACTATAGTTATAATATTAATTAAAGTGATGTTCTAGAAGACAGTACCTGAATCTTTAAAGCTATTTGTCTGGCTGACAATTCTTCTTCTAGCGCTCGCCTGTATTCTTCAGTCTCTTTAAGCTTTTCTCGTTGATCAATAATCGAGCTCTCAACAGCCACATCATCAGTGATGTCAGCATTTTCAACATCATTTTTTCCACTCTCTTCTTCATTACTAGTGGTAGGTACCTGTTCATCATTCTCAACCATAATTTCATCCTCAAATACATGTGTCTCACCAACATCTACATTAGCTCTTGCATCAAAATCAGAAAAATTATCCTTCCTGAAAGAAGATTCGCCTCTTTCCTTGTCACGGGTTGGTTTATAGTTAGGAACTTGATCATTTTTATTTAGCCCAAAATCATTATCAATGTCTACAGTATCTCTTGCATCACAATCAGACAAATTATCTTCACGAGAATTATCCTTCCAGGTAGAAGATTCGCCTTTTTTCTCGTCACGGGTTGGATTAAAGTTAGGAACTTGATCATTTTTTTGTTTATTTTTATTCATTCCAAAATCATAATGACCATTATGTACACCATTTTTTCTTTTCAATGATGCTTTTTCCCATTCTTCACGTAATTTTCCCGAAAAATCTTCCATATATTCACAATCCAGACTATCATCATCATCAGATGATGATTCACTATCAGATTGTGCACTAAAACCTCTTCCCGAATACGTTCTTTTTCCCTTTGATAGCTTAACTGGAGATATATCTGGCCCATATCTTCTACTCGAAGAAGCACCATTTTCAAAGTTTCTTTCATGTGTACTAGCATGATGATTAACAGGGCTGTCATCATCATCTATGTAAATATATGTCTCTTTAGGACGACTTGTTTCAGTTGAAACTGTTCGGTTTATTGTTAGACCGTCAAGATCAATAACATTACTAAAGTTATAAGTATCTAAATCAATTAAATCTACATTTTCAGCCACAATATTGTTTCTGCATCTTTTTAAGGCCTTCATCTCATTTATAACCTTTAGTAATTAACAACTGCAATTATCGTCTTACTTCCAAGATGTTATCTTGATTCAATGTGTTGGTCACTGCAGAGTTAAATTAAGACACAAAATGTTAGAAATTTAGAAAGCAAACGAGTGACGTAATGTAGTAACCACATTAGACATCTCAGTAATAAAAATAATTTATATTTTAAGATTAAGTTACAACAGTAATGTTTATAGACTCCAAATTTAACCACAGTAGAAAAACATATGTACACATATGAAAAATTAACTAATTGGATTCTGGAAGTTACTTATCAGATCCAAAACTGATTTCTAATTCTTGTGACCATATTCGAACCTGATTCCATCTGCCTTGAATAAACATCTAATAACTAGCATATCCCCAAATTGCCTTGAGAGTATATCTCTCGTTACTTATGATCTCAAGAAGTACCCAGATGGACACCAAAATTTGTAACAAGTAGAAGCGTATCTTGTAATATTTGTAATCTTCCTTATATAGCCTAATGAACCCCCAATTCAATTTCAGCTTGATAACTCCGATCAATTCAACTGAACCTAGATGTAAACTAGCTCTATGTTTCGAAAACCATAAGGTCCATGATAACTATTGATATTTTCTACCCATTATTCAAAGATATATACATGCAAAACTAGAGGATTTCAGGGAACGAGGGATTTCAATAAAAACCTAATTCGTATAAACGCAGAAACCCTAAATTGATTACTTATCTCATACGTAACAATTTAAAACTAAAGTAAAATTGAAATTGATTAAAAAAATAACCTGGTGATGAATTCGTTTACAAAATTGTAGAATCCATCGCAATAGAATTGGGATTGAAAGACGAAGGACAGTGGAATTTAGAAAATGAGACTTTCTAAATTATGGGGCAAAAAGAAATTCAAATACTCCGTACTTCTTCATATAACAAACAGTTCAATGGGTCAGAAACCATCTTGCGTGATGGGTTTTTTTCGTAACCGGCTGGATCCGGGTTGTCAATTGGACCGGAACGGGTCGAGTAAGGAGAAAGTGGACCGGATCACTTTTATATTTTACTTGTCATTGTTTAAGAAAAAAATTTGATTAATGATAAATCATCCTTTTCAAATAAAATTAAGAAACTTATATACTAAAATTAAAAATAAAAAAATAAAAATATTATATATATATATATATATATATATATACTAAAACTAGCTTCAATGTCCGTCCGAACGGGCGGGCATTCTTCGAAAGAGATATATGAAAATAACAAAATAATGATACTATTTAAATAAAATAAAAATTCATAATTGAAATGATGATAAATAATTTTTGATACATGAATAAATGGTATATGAAATTTAGAGACGAAATAAAACTTATTTGTAAACGACATTTGTTGTTGAGTTAGTGTAATTGTCATCTTTGTCGCAACAAATAACTTTCAATCATTTCTTGCTCTTAACTTTTGAGACATCGACAAAGTTATGGCCGAAAAACAAAGTGATGGAAATACATGAATTACCATAATTATAAGGTATATGCGTATGTGGACTTTTGGGTAGTTACACGTCATCATTTTCGTCCAATAGGCTGCATATATAGTAGGAGATTCTATAAAAATTTACGTTTAGCAAAATTTTCACCGTTCGTGAATTTTCACAGTTTATAACCTACAATACAAATTTTAATTGGTTAATACAAATTATTACAAATAATATAATAACTATTAAAAAAACATATGATTATAAATTTTTTGAATACTATTACCCTTTTTTTTAACGGCTAGTTAGCAAGTCAGTGGTTCGAGCCTAGATAATGACATCCACAAGGGGTCGTATGCCTTCCCTCGAACCCTCCACTTATGATGCATACAATTTAAAAGTAATTAGAATATTATTAACATGTTTATTAAATACAAAAATAATGAAGAAATTTAAATGAAAATTACTTACTTCATTTTTTCAAGTTAATTTTATTTAGTTTGTTAATGTTATTTTTTGCGTTATATATCATACAGAAAACTTAAACAACAATTTGAGAATTTGAGTTATATATAAGAGTTTTGAGTTAAAAGATCAATTATTAAGATAACCTATTAGTAAATAAGCTAAACGGAATCAAAGATCCAAAATTTGTTAAATATTTTGGTCGAATATTTATAATTAAGGTAATCTTTATTAAGGAACATTGTTAAACATTAATATCAAAGATTCAAAAATTTTAAATTTGTCAATCCGGATTTTAGGGAAATTTGAATTTAAAATTTTGACTTTCTTTTATGAAAAATAAGGTAGATAATTATGGAATTGATAAAATCAATTGAATGTGGAGATTGTATGTATAAATAAACCGGATATTCAGAAACTCAAATTAAAATTATCTAGAGATTGTCAACTGGTATGAAAATTATGCACAAGATTAATGGATAGTTAAATAAAGTAAATTAAAACAAAAAAATCATGAAATGTCTACTGTTTTATATTAAACAACTTGTATAAAAGTATAAAACATGAATATGAGTCTTTAAAAATATATATATATCTCTAACATAATTAAAAAAAGAAGATATTGCATAATAAAGAAACATGGAAATACAAAAACACTAATATTTGCTTAATCTGCTTTAAAAAGTAGTCTGTATACAAAAAACATCAAATTAAAAAATTGAAAGATGCTAGAAAACACAAAAACAACTAACCTTTGATTTCCAAAAATTATGATCCTGCAAACAATAACATGCATATAATAGAGAAAGCGCAAATGAATAACAATGCTTTGATTAATACTTAAGATGCTGCAGGAATATATGTATCACTAGGTATTATTGTATCAAATCTTATTGATTGTATTGAGATACACAAGAATATAAATACACAAACAAGAGTCAATCTTTCCTACATATATGGAAAGGATTAACTAGAATATTGACAATGTATAACTACAAAACCTATTCCTAATATATATCGGCTAACAGTCCCCCTCAGTTTGGAGCTGGAGGAGGACGAATGCTCAAACTGTCTCGAAAGTCAAGGAATAAGTGACGAGGAAGTCCCTTGGTGAAAATGTCTGCATACTGAAATGTGGATGGAACATGTAATACTCGAATATGTCCCAAAGCGACTTTCTCGCGAACAAAATGTATGTCAATCTCGATATGTTTCGTCCGTTGATGTTGCACGGGATTGCCAGAAAGGTACACAGCGGACACATTATCACAGTAAACAAGAGTGGAACGCTGTATCGGTGTGTGTAGTTCAAGGAGAAGATTACGTAACCAACAAGTTTCAGCAACTGCATTAGCGACCCCTCGGTATTCGGCTTCAGCGCTAGACCTTGACAGTGTTGGTTGGCGTTTTGCGGACCAAGATATAAGATTGTCTCCTGAGAAAACACAATAACCGGATGTGGAACGACGAGTATCCGGACAACCAGCCCAATCGGCATCAGTGTATGCGATAAGCTGATGCGGTGGTGTGGAATATAATTGCAGACCCAAATGAAGAGTGCCCATGAGGTAACGAAGTATGCGTTTAAGAGCATTAAAATGAGGTTCTCGTGGGGCATGCATAAACAAACATATCTGCTGCACCGCATAGGCTATGTCTGGACGCGTAAACGTGAGGTACTGAAGTGCACCTGCTAAGCTACGATAATTCGTGGGATCGTCTAACAAGAGACCGTCATTTGCACTTAATTTTGAATTAGTATCAACGGGAGTTGCGACCGGTTTGCATTTTTCCATGCGAGCTCGTTTGATAATAGACTCAGCATATTTTTGTTGTGATAAAAACATACCGTTTGGTGACTGTTTCACTGCAATGCCCAAAAAATATGATAAAGTGCCAAGGTCGGTCATTTCAAATTCTTTCTTGAGATCTTCAATAATCTGAGTTTGTAATGAAGTGGAAGAAGATGTGAGAACGATGTCATCTACGTAAAGCAATAAGTAAGCCATGTGACCGTTGTGGTGAAATATAAATAAAGAATTATCACTTTTACTGCATGTGAAACCCATAGTAAGAAGGTGCTTAGCAAACCGTTGATACCACGCCCGAGGTGCCTGTTTTAAACCATATAAAGATTTACGTAACCTGCAAACATAATTAGGTAAGGACTTATGACTAAAACCGGGCGGTTGATGCATATAAACCGTTTCATGGAGGTCCCCATGCAAGAATGCATTTTTAACATCGAGTTGGTGAATAGGCCATTTCCGACCTAAAGCTAATGAGAGAACGGTCCGTATGGTAGCTGGTTTGACAACCGGGCTAAAAGTCTCGTCACAATCAATACCAACTTCTTGCGATTTGCCATTGACAACAAGCCGTGCTTTGTATCGCTCCAATGAACCATCTGCATGAAATTTATGGCGAAAAATCCAATGGCATCTAATAATATTCGCATCCTGGGGACGAGGGACTAACTCCCACGTATTTTGTTTAAGTAATGCATTAAATTCAGTAGACATAGCAGTATTCCAGTTGGGGTCTAGAAGAGCTAGTTTAGGGTTGGACGGGATGGGAGATATGGATTGGGTGTGGAGAGACATAGGGTGGTTTGGTTTGAAAATTCCGCTTTTGGATCGGGTTTGCATAGGGTGATGTGGGGGTGGTTGCGCCGGAGGTGGCGGAGGTGGGGAGGCAGGAGGTGTGGTTGGTGGTGACGGTAGGTGAGGAGCTGTAGGGGCCGAAGATTGAGGCTCGGGAGTGGCCGTCGTGGCAGAAGGCGCTGGACTGGGTGATGGCGCCGAGATGGTGGACGAGTGATCGTTTGTGGAGTGATAAGCATAATAAGGAGATGGTGGAGTATCAGTGAGGAAATCATATGATGGGATTAGGTTTTGTGTGGAGGTAGAGAATGGGAACACGTCTTCAACAAAAGTGACGTGCCGAGATATAAAGATTTGTTTAGATGAGAGATCGTGACAAAGATAGCCACGATGGTGAAGGGGGTAACCGAGAAAAACACATGGAGTGGATCTAGGAGTTAATTTGTCATGAGTGGTGGATGTGGTATTTGGATAGCAAAGGCATCCAAAAGTACGAAGGTGGGTGTAGGAGGGAAGGCGTTTGTATAGGATAGATGTGGGAATGTGATTTTTAATGGCGGAAGAAGGTAAAATGTTAAGAAGATATGTGGCAAAGTGAAGAGCATATGACCAATAGGTTGGGGGGAGGGAAGCATGAATAAGATTGGTACGAATGATGTTGTTGAGAGTGCGGATAAGTCTTTCGGCTTTGCCGTTTTGAGGGGAAGTATAGGGGCAAGAAAAACGAAGGTGCATGCCATGAGTGTCACAAAATGTTTGAAATTGATTATTGTTAAATTCACGACCATTGTCACATTGTAATGTTTTAATTTTCTTGTCGAATTGTGTATGAATATATGTATAGAAATTTGAGAAGATAGAATAAACTTGTGACTTGTATTTTAAGGGAAATGTCCATGTGAAATGTGTGTGGTCATCAAGTAGAACTAGATAGTATTTGTGGCCTAGAATAGAAGGAACCGGAGATGTCCATAAGTCGGCATGTAATAAATCAAAAGGACTAAAAGTAAAAGAAGTAGATGATGTAAAATTTAAACGACAATGTTTGCCCAAAAAGCAAGAATTACAAGAACCATGATCACTAAGTTTATTAGGTAAAAAATTATTATTCCTAAGTAAAGTAAAAATAGAAGCGCCCGGATGACCGAGGCGATTATGCCAAGTTGATGAAGAGGTAGTGTGGAGAGCAAGAGGGATGGAATGAGCGGTGTTGTCTCCGGGGAAGGGGTACAAGTCACCGGTACTGTTGCATCTTGTGATGAGTTTCCCCGTTTTGAGATCCTTCAAAGAAAAACCAAAAGGGTCAAATTCAATAGAGACACGATTATCACGGCTAAATTTACGAACGGAAATTAAATTTTTAATTAGTTGAGGGACATGGTAAATGTTGTTTAAAGTATAGGATCGGGTAGGGTGAGGAATGGTTGCGGAACCTAGGCCTTTAACCGGAATACTGTTGCCGTTTCCAACTAAAATATAATGCGGATTACTTAAAGAAAATAAGCGTGAGAATTTACCGGCCGTGCTAGCAACATGTGAGGTAGAGCCCGTATCCATGTACCATGAGTTGTCTGGCATGTTGAGGTGCATGGTATTAAATGCGGCGTCCAATTCAGTCGGTGTCATCGGGTTACCTTGCATAGGGTACGGGGTTCCCATGTAGTAAGCTTGTTGAGACGGTGGTCGTGGTCCGGGTCCAAGAAGGCTCGGTTGAGGGTTACCCGAGGCAGTAGGGTATGGGCATGGCGGCGGGGACCAATTGTTTCCAGGGTACCAAGAGGATTGTAGCCAAGGTTGTTGCGGTTGAGCATATTGTTGACTGTACTGTTGTCGTCCCCCTCGACCACGACCGCGACCACGACCACGACCTCGGCCACGGTAGCTGCCACGTCCGCCGCGATCGTTGGAATAGGATGATTCACGAACATTCTGATCCTCAGCCACCGTATTGCTAGGGGTTCCGGTCTTTTGTGTCAAGAGTGCTTGCGAGGTGTGAGATTCCTGTTTTGACCGTCTAGTTTCTTCAAGAGTGAGTTGCGAGCAGGCTTTAATAAAGCTAGGTAACGGCTCGGTTTGTTGAATGAAAGTGGCAATAGTGTCGTATTCCTTTGGAAGACCGGCGACAAGTTGAAGCACCATCTTAGCGTCTGAAACGGGCTGGCCAACGTTGGCGAGTTGGTCAGATAAACTCTTGATACGGTTGCAATACAGTGTTGCACTCGAGAAGGCATCCATACGAGTGCTGTTGAGTTGTTCTTCAAGGTAAACGGCGCGGGTGGCACGGTTATCTTGAAAAATCTCGGCAAGGCGATTCCATAGTTCTTGAGCCGAAGCTCCGGGTTTCATCACTGATTGGAGGAGATCAGTTGAGATTGTAGCTAGGATCCATTGTTTGACAATGGCATCGAGGCGGTTCCAGGTAGGGGTATCAACACCGGCTGGTTTGGGTGTTTCGGGATCAATGTGATCGAGAACATCATAAGCACATGCATGGATATGGAATAACTCAACCCACGTAGCGTAACGATCATCTGTTTGATTGAGCGAAAGAGGAATAGCATTCTTGATGTTATTGACTCCAAAAGCCGGGTGAAAAAGAGGTTTATTGTTTGGGGCAGTGGGAGAGGTTTCGCCTGTCATTGTGATATGCAGTAAAGAATGGGATTTTGATGTGAAAAAGAATAACAGAGAGAAGTCGACAATCGTATTGCTTTGGCCACCAAAGATAAGAAAAAAAAAGAAAAGAAAAGTAATTCAATATATGGATTTAATATTGCTTAGGTGCTATTGGTGGATTTATGGAGAAGTCAACAATGGCTGCACTTAGTAAAGAAAAAGAGACATGAAGCTGCAATTCGAAGGAGGAGGAAGGTAGGTGGCACGGCGGCGGAAAATTTAGGGTACGGCTGAAATCATCTCTGATACCATATTATTGTATCAAATCTTATTGATTGTATTGAGATACACAAGAATATAAATACACAAACAAGAGTCAATCTTTCCTACATATATGGAAAGGATTAACTAGAATATTGACAATGTATAACTACAAAACCTATTCCTAATATATATCGGCTAACACTAGGTTATGACCCGTGAAAAATCACGGGTTGTTGTAA
Source organism: Calendula officinalis (assembly GCA_963853835.1). Lineage (NCBI taxonomy): Eukaryota > Viridiplantae > Streptophyta > Magnoliopsida > Asterales > Asteraceae > Calendula > Calendula officinalis. The sequence goes on along the minus strand of OY970824.1, from coordinate 18,212,494 downwards.
TTTTGCTGATCGTAACTTTTATAGAATATAAATATATATTGTTAATTGTATGTTAATTACATATAAGATAAGAAGACATATAACATATGAGTAATGGTAGTGCTTCCTATTAAGTGAGTAGGAAGATGAGTAGGAACAAATAGTTGGAATACATATAATTTCTCATAGTATATTAGGGAAATCAAGCTTACACGTTATATAAACATGATGAGTATGAACAAATAGTTGGAATACATATACATTCTTATAGTATATTAGGGAAATCAAACTTACACATTATATAAACATGATTAAATTTGTAATTACATAATAAGAAAAAGATGGAATATAATAACTAAAAGAAAATAAAACATTACTAAAAAGTGTTTAATATAAAAAACAATGTCTTTAAAATAAAATTTTAAACATTTCCTTAAATACAACGTTTGACATTTTATTTGTTATAACATCATCCTTATCTTCTATTAATAATTTTAATGATATTTAGTTTTTAATCCTTATTTGCTCTTTACTTTAGATTACGCTACATACAATTATCAGTGTGAAAAAGTGGTTCTCTCAAATTTAGACCAACTTTTGACAATGATTATCCTTGAATCATACGCAAAACCACAATTTTCTAATTAATTGCAGACAACTAAGGAGTTTTTGAAACTAAGTGGGGTGGTTTTATAAAGCATTAAGGAAATTATGAAAATTAAAAAAAAAATAACTAAAAAAAGATTATAACATCATATTTTTCCTTTTATTCATGCCATGGTATCACACAAATCTTTGAGTGCCATTAAAAGAAAATACAGTCGTTTCCACCATTAATGACATTGATTGTCTCTTTGCGTGCTTCAAATGCGGCATCACTCCAGCTAGTAGGATCTCCCTTCCTTTGATTTAAGCACACACAAATCTTATACATCTGTCTCAATGTAGTTAAAAGTTGTCAATACTTTTTTTGCTTACATTTATCCAGGTTTGGTGAGAAATTATGAACATATAATGAGTGTTACTTATGGAGTATATGTTATAAGAAATGTTGCTAAGTAACTATGAACTTTTAGCACTATGAGCTCATATCAACGCTCTTATTCACTGTTGCTATTGGCTTAATGGGGTATGAGTTTATTTCAGTCATTTTTTCTGTTAAATTATTATTGATGTTTGGTTGGTCAAGATAATGAGGGTCACTGCACTTCAAAAGTGAAACTGTTTTGACTACTAACAGTCAAACTGTTTTGAATCAATGTGAAGAAATTTTTAAAAATTACAAAAAAATAAAAAAATAGTAAACAGTAATCATAATTTTAAAATTAATATAATTACAAAAAAGTCAAAACCACTTTTGACCAATATTAAAGTCAAAAGCTTCAATTTATAGTCTAATTGCACTTTTTACCAATCATAAAGGCAAAAATATCAATGTATAGTGAAATTACAATTTTGACTAATATTAAAGTCAAACTTGTCAATTATGACTAATTAAGTCAACAAATTACGCAAACTTTATTGAAATTCTCCAATAATAGAAATTATTGTAATTACAAACATGCATCCTTACATATATCATTGCATTCTATGATAATTGTCAAAACTACATACTTGTAATGTTTATGATTAAGGCTAAGGATACGTGGTTATTACTATGTTGACCATAAGAATCAACAATTTGACTTTAATGTATATTACATGCATTTACATAAATGCAATTGAAGTGTTTGGATATAGCATATTTAAGTTTTACTTTTAAAGTCCAACTTTAAATCATATTATATACATCTGTTGACTTTCAAGAATTTGAAAAATATTAATTAATTCCAAACATATAATAAATAACCATAATGTTGTCAACATTAACCAAAATTCATATGGAATCTGCACAAACAGATATACATAAACAGAAACTGCATATAAGATGAGTTGAATACATGTTTGATTTAGATGTTGTTTTGACTATAAAAGTCAAAAGGATGTATTTGTAAGACCAAAAACATTCTAACTTTAACCTTCAAATATAACATTTATATTCAATTTTTGAATTATAAAGTTAAATTAATAAATTGAACTCTAACCCTAACCCTAAAACCCTAAACATTTTCAAATCTTGTTTTAAACCATAAACCCTCAAATTATTTCTCTATCTTAATGCTATTTTTTATGAATAATAATATATAGTTATTTTGACAACAAAAGTCAACTTAAAGAATATTAAGTAAACATACATAAGTCAAGAAACAAAGTATTGTTGTTTACTTTGACAACAAAAGCCAACATACAAAATAAAAACAATAATCATCCACATAATGATTTACAAAATTCAACAAACTGTAGAATTTTACTTGTCTAGGGTATGTAATCTTCTGTCAGTTTTCAATACAAAATTCTAGAAATTGACTGTGAATCAAAATTCCATACAAAGTCATGAACAAAAATGGTGAAATAATTTAAAAAAAGATTACATATAAAAAAGATCTAAAAAAATAATTAACAGAAACAATGTGCTAAATATTATTGGACCAAAAAAAACTAAACTTATATTGAAATATTATTGTTAATTGTTATTTGTTGCAGTTCAAAAATTCACAAAAATAATAATAATAATAATAATAATAATAATAATAATAAGCTGCAAAAATGTTATAGAAAAATTAACATGCAAAATATTGTATGTGATGTTAAATGATGCAGATACACTAACCTGAAAAATACCGTATTGACAGTGTTATCTAAAACATAAACAAATGGTGCAGACACAGATTAATCTAAATACATTATAAGCATTTTAAATAGAATCAAGTTAACACAGAGTTTATAACAAAAACAAATAAACATTGACTGCATAAGAATTTAGATAAACAAAAATTCGAATACTTGTTTGAAAGCTGCAACAATTTCAGAGAATCGACTGCCTCTGATCAATTAAGGTCGAAAACTATGAACGTAGAGAAAAATATGAAACTCTTTAAATAGAATAAATTTATGTTGATGATTAGGAGTTTGTTCCGTGATTTAAGAAGATATATTAGGAATTATTTAAATAAAATCATTATAAATCAAATATTTAGGAATGATTTCTGTTATGGAAATTTGATTTAAGGTAACTGGATAAATATAAATCGCTTAAAAATAGGAACAACTCTTGTTTTCGAAAACAAATCAAAATTCTGTTTAATTTCCAATAAATTGAACCAATAAATTGTATTGGTTCATGAGAAGCTGCCACGTAGGAAAGAGGGGGTTTAAAAAAATGCCATGTGGCCATTTAAACCTTGTTTTATCTATATAATAATAAAACAAGCTTTTGAAGTGGCCACGTGGCCCCCCTTAGAAGCAAGTATGACACATGGCAAGTTTTAGTAATTTTCAATTTTTTTATTGCCCGATATTTAATTCTTAATTGACTTTAATTTCGGTGTTAAATTACCCTATAATTTTAAAATACAGCATATAGATACGAAATTTCAGCTTTAAAACATGGAAATAAATAACTCCATCCTTATTTTTCGGACGTGATTATGTTAATCCTTTTTGACAAAGTTTAAAATTTTCCAAAATAAACGTATATGTAAAAAAACGAAATACAAAATAAATATTGCAAATTAGAAGTATATATATTTTGTTACATTTTAAAAATGCATAATATAAATTCTTTAACTCTGTTTAAAAAAATCTGCACAATTTAATCGTGTTATTCTTTAACTATGTTTAAAAAAACTGGAAAACTTAATTCATACAAATGATTGACTCATAACCCTATAATTTAAAATTACAGCATATAGATACGAAATTTCAGCTTTAAAACATGGAAATAAATAACTCCATCCTTATTTTTCGGATGTCATTATGTTAATTCTTTTTTACAGAGTTTAAAATTTTCCAAAATAAACTTATATGTAAAAAAAAAATGAAACACAAAATAAATATTGCAAATTAGAAGTATATATATTTTGTTACATTTTAAAAATACATAATATAAATTCTTTAACTCTGTTTAAAAAAATCTGCACAATTGAATCCTGTTATTCTTTAACTATGTTTAAAAAAACTGGAAAACTTAATTCATACGAATGATTGACTCATAACCCTATAATTTAAAATTACAGCATATAGATACGAAATTTCAGCTTTAAAACATGGAAATAAATAACTCCATCCTTATTTTTCGGATGTCATTATGTTAATTCTTTTTGACAGAGTTTAAAATTTTCCAAAATAAACTTATATGTAAAAAAAAACGAAACACAAATTAAATATTGCAAATTAGAAGTATATATATTTTGTTACATTTTAAACATACATAATATAAATTCTTTAACTCTGTTTAAAAAAATCTGCACAATTCAATCCTGTTATTCTTTAACTATGTTTATAAAACTGGAAAACTTAGGGATAATATTCGAATTTAGGAACAAGAATAAAAGCTTACAGAATATATATTCTAGAATAAGATGATTGACTCCTTAAATTAAGGAACAAGAATAAACGATTCCCATATTAAATCAAATATTGTTATTTCCTTTTTATAATACTGTTTCTATTTTCATATTAAATTTTTAAATACCATAATTATCGCATACCATGATTATCGCATACAAACTAACCAAAATCCTTTGTTTTCCAGCAGATTTTTACTCGAAATCCATCCTATATAAACACTATATACTTTATGTGTTTTTTATTCGGTTTACAGTAAGCTTTAGAATCTGGTGTACCTTCTTCACAAAACAAACAGGTATGTATCCACCCTTCATCAATCAATTTTGTCACTTTTGCTGCATCCATGATCGGCAATCCACAGTTAACTGCAATTTTATTCGTAATAATTGGTTATTTTTACTGGTTTGTTCTATCCATTATGATTTAGAAAGGTCAAACAGGTTTTTAATAATTTATCAATTATTATAATCTTTAAAAAATATGAATGTTTCACTGTTTATGTATATGTCAATTTTTTTAAGTCACATAACTGTTGCTATTGTTAGGGGTTTATATTGTTAGTGGTTTTGGTTACGTTTTTGATTTAACCATGTTTCTTATAACAGTCAAACATCTATATTGTTTAAATTAAAAGTTTTGTATTTACCTTTATAAACACTCATTAAATTTATATATGACTTTGTATTTACACGTTGACTGTTAAAAGGACAGAATGTACATATGTTATTTGACTTATATTTTTAAGACTGTAACAAGTCATATTCACATTTAAAAAAAAAACATACTGTGAAACTGCATGAATGTTAATTATACCCAGTCAAACATCTATATTTATAAATTAAAATATTTGTATTTACCTTTATAATCAGTCATTAACTTTATATATGAATGTGTATGTACACGTTGACTTATAAAGTCAAAATGTGCATATGCTATTTGACTTATATAACTAAAACTGTAAAAAAAGTCATATTAACAGTTTTTAAAAATAATATTGTGAAACTGCATGAATGTCTGGAACTGCATGAATGTCTGAAAAATAATACTGCTATTTGACTTATATTTTTAAAACTGTACAAAGTCATATTCACAGTTTTTGAAAATATTATAAATACTTTATATATCTGGAAATATATATTTAACAATTTTATAGTTTAACTTTATAAGTCTGGAAATTTATATTTAACAAATTTATAATTTATCAATATTATAAAAAGGAAAATGTGACAGCCCGGATTTAAATTTTCTATTTAATCTGGAAAATTCTGCTATTTGAGTGCAGATTTAATTTTAATTTTAATTTTTTGATTACAGTCACGGTCTCTATATAAACAGTCATGGTCTCTATACATTACTTACTGTACACGTTGACTTATAAAGTCAAAACGTGCATATGCTATTTGACTTATATTTTTAAAATTGTACAAAGTCATATTCACAGTTTTTGAAAATATTATAAATACTTTATATATCTGGAAATATATATTTAACAATTTTATAATTTAACTTTATAAGTCTGGAAATTTATATTTTACAAATTTATAATTTATCAATATTATAAAAAGGAAAATGTGACAGCCCGGATTTAAATTTTCTATTCAGTCTGGAAAATTCTACTATTTGAGTGCAGATTTAATTTTAATTTTAATTTTTCGATTAGTCATGGTCTCTATATAAACAGTCATGGTCTCTATATATTACTTACTGTACACGTTTAGTTATAAATGTCAAACAATCCAAAATAGTAGTGCTAGGATTGAAACCTTGATTTTTCTGGTCAAAATTGAACAGGACCCAAACCATAAAAAGTGACCTTCTTGGTCAAAATTAAACATGAGCCAAACCCTAAACATATTAAACATTTTTGTACAGTTTTTTTTCACTTTTTGACAGAATTTTCAATTTTTATGCCTCTAATGCAGAATTTTAAACTAGGTCTCAAATTCAGGTCGCAATGGTTAAAATGTAACAAAACCTCCAATACATACCTATTCTAATAATATGTTCAGGGTTTGTGTTTTGTGAAGAATTTGGCGTTTAAAATTCCTGTTCATAACAAATTAATACGTAGATCATATATAATTATTTAGATGCCATGTCCCTCTGTAGCTGGTATGGGTATCCTGATTTTTTCATAACGGTAACATGCAACCTAAAGTGGCCAGAAGTTAAGAGATTTCTTAAGGACACAACACTATGTCCAGAAGATAGGCCTGATATACTATGTAGATTATTTAAAATCAAGCTCGACACCTTAATTAAAGATATAAAAGAGAAGGAATGTTTCGGAAAGACTCAAGCTGGTACGCTATTTCAATTATGTTTATTTTTTATTATTTAATACTTTTGAAATTCACCTTATAATTTTTGTATTAATGTTAATATGTATTTATAATGCAGTTGTTTATACAATCGAGTTTCAAAAACGTGGATTGCCTCATAGTCATATATATGTTTTTTTACATTCTGACGCAAAGCTTCATACTGTTGAAAATATTGATCCTTTCATTTCCGGAGAGATTCCTAATGTTCATGATCATCCGGATTTGTACTCTCTTGTAAGCGAGTATATGATTCACGGACCGTGTGGTGGTGAAAACATACATTGCCCGTGTATGGTAGACAAAAAATGTTCAAAGAATTTTCCAAAAAAATTCAACAATCAAACATCCGCTGATGGCAACGGTTTTTCTCTGTATAGAAGGCGAGAAAATGGAGCTTTTGTTGAGAAATCGAGAGTGAAATTGGATAACAGAAGTGTAGTTGCTTACAACCCATATCTTCTGAAACGATACCAAGCACACATTAATGTTGAGTGGTGTAATCAATCTGGGTCAATAAAATATTTGTTTAAATATATTAACAAAGGTCCTGATAGAGCTACTCTTGAAGTTGTACAAACAAACAATGAAGGCGTAAATAAAAAACCGGTAGATGAAATTAAAGAATTTTACGATTGTAGGTATTTATCTGCTTGTGAAGCTACGTGGAGAATTTTTGGTTATGACGTCCATTACAGGACTCCTTCTGTTGTCAGGCTTCCTTTCCATCTTCCTGGTAAACAGAGTGTTGTTTACGGTCAAACTGATCATATGGACAATGTTCTAAATAAACCGTCAGTTGCTTCTTCGATGTTCTTATCTTGGATGGAGTGTAACCGCATTTATAAACAAGCTGAACACCTTACCTACATTCAATTCCCTACAAAATTTGTATGGAAAACTGATAAACGTTGTTGGGAGCCACGTAAGCAAGGTTTTTCAATCGGTAGAATTCACTCCGTTCCTCCTAACTTCGGTGAAGCATATTTTTTACGAATTTTATTAAACAAAGTCGTATGCCCAAAATCTTTTGAAGATCTTCGTACTGTGAACAAACGTTTATGTCCAACATTTAGAGATGCGTGTTTTGAAAGGGGTCTATTAGATGATGATAGAGACTACATAGATGCTATTAAAGAAGCAAGCTTCTCTGGCACTGGTTATTATTTACGTTATTTATTTGCAATAATGTTAACAACAAGTAGTTTGTCTAGACCAGAAGTAGTATGGGAAACTACATGGAAGTATTTGTCAGATGGTATTTTATATCGTTAACAACGAAAGTTCAGTAATCCAGGTACCACATGAAATATTTTGCTCACTTATAATAAAACTTTATTTTACCGTATTTTTTTTTATTATTTTTTTGGTAACATATTTTTTTTTTTTGCATTTCAGATTTATCTCTTACAGATGATCAACTCAAAAATATTACGTTGTGCGAGATAGAATCTCTTTTAAACCTTAACAATTCTAGCCTGAAATTTTTTGCTCATATGTCATATCCTGATGACAATTCTTTAGAATCTTCAAACAATCGTATGATTGCAGACGAGCTATCTTATGATAAGACAGCCTTGCAAAATGATTTTCATCAAAATTTGCAGTCATTAACAGATGAACAACGAGGTGTTTTTGATGATATTATGACATTTGTTGATTCTGATAACGGGGGCGTGTTCTTTGTTTATGGTTATGGCGGAACTGGTAAAACATTCTTATGGAGAACTCTTTCATCCGCCATAAGGTCTAAAGGGGAAATTATATTAAATGTTGTTTCGAGCGGTATTGCTTCTTTATTACTATCTGGAGGTAGGACTGCTCACTCTCGGTTTCACATTCCTTTTTATCTCAATGAAGATTCAATGTGTTCTATAACGCTAGGGGTGTCAAAAGGGTCAACCCGACCCGACCCAAACCCGAACCCGAACCCGATTATGCTAGTCGGGTCGGGTGTATTCGGGTCATATGTTGATATCGGCTTTTTTAAACCCGACCCGACAAACCCGACGTTAATATCGGGTCGGGTATCGGGTGAGGATTGGTTACTTTTATCGGGTTTCGGGTTGACCCGATTAGACCCGACTCAAGTTTAAATGTTTTTTTCTTTTTAACATTTAGTAGATAAAATGAATGTGATATCTTAAAATATGTAAACAATTTAAGAAACTTTTTATATGATAAAGTAATGAAGTTTTGGGCGGTTTTAGGGACTCATTTTCTAAGTAAGTGTGTTCGTAAGTATCGTGAAACTAATTATATTTGATTTAAAGAATACGAAATTAACAACTAATATATGTTGTTCTTGACTAATTAGTAATTCTATATACATACGATTATCATGTACCTTGTAAAACATGTACTATATATATAAAAAGTTGTACAAGGACATTTTTTATTTATAAATTTGTGTTTCTTGTAGGTGGAACTATCTAACCCGACCAACCCGATCGGGTCAACCCGACAAACCCGAAACCCGACCAACCCGAACCCGACTAACCCGATTCCTTATAGGGTCGGTTTTCGGGTTAGAATTTTTTACCTCAAAACCCGACGGACCCGACCCGATAAGAGCCAAACCCGACCCGACAAACCCGATTGACACCCCTATATAACGCCAAACAACGATGTGGCGATGTTAATAAAAAAACATCGCTTATAATATGGGATGAGGCGCCAATGGTTCATAAGCATGCTTTTGAAGCGTTGGATAGAACACTTCGAGATATTTTAAGAGCTGGTAATAATGTGAACAGTGATCTACCATTTGGAGGAAAAGTTGTTATTTTTGGTGGAGATTACAGACAGATTCTACCGGTTGTACCAAACGGGAGCATACAAGATATAGTAAATGCATCGTTGAGTTCTTCATATATATGGCAAAGCTGCAAAGTTAAAACGTTAACAAAAATATGAGGTTGACAGTAGGAAGTGATATGGCTGATATTGAAGAAACAACGTCATTTGCAAATTGGCTTTTGGATATTGGCGAAGGAAAAATAGGTGGGCCGAACGATGGTAACGCAATTATTGATATTGACCCAGATCTTATAATTTCTACATCTGCAGACCCGTTAAGTACGTTGATTGATTTTGTTTATCCTTTTTTGCTAGAAAACATAAACACTTCTGGCTATTTTCAAGAAAGAGCAATACTAACCCTAAAAACGAAGTTGTTAGAGATATTAATGATCGTTTTTTTTTATCAATTTCCCCCGGAGAAGCCAAGGAATATTTAAGTTCAGATAGCATTTGTCCTGAAGAGTTTTTGAATGAAGGGTTTGATGATAGTTTGTACTCACCAGATGTGCTTAATGGTATTAAAATAGGTGGATTACCAAATCATCAGTTAGTTCTAAAAGTCGGTGTTCCCGTTATGTTATTAAGAAATATTGACCAGAAAAATGGTTTATGCAATGGTACAAGACTTCAGATTGTGGCTTTGGGTGTCCGTGTTATAGAAGCAGTTGTTATATCTGGTAACAATGTTGGATATCGTACTTTTATATCAAGATTATCTTTGACACCATCAGACGCCAAAATCCCATTTAAATTTAAAAGAAGGCAATTTCCACTCTCTATTTGCTTTGCTATGACAATAAATAAGAGTCAAGGTCAATCATTGTCGAAGGTGGGTCTGTATTTGAGAGAGCTTGTTTTTTCACACGGTCAATTGTATGTGGCTTTATCTAGAGTAAAAAGCAGAAAAGGACTGAAGATATTAATAGAAGATAAAGATGGCGGTGTGACGAATAAAACTTCAAACGTTGTATTTAAAGAAGTATTTAGAAATTTATCTTGATTTTTTAATTAAACATTTTGAATCAATATGTTGTCATTGGATGTTGGACTTCCTTTTAGTTTTATTTGGATATTTTATCATTGAAATGATGTACGTGTTTTGCAACCCAATTGGTCCTCTTATAAATATGAAGTATTTTTTGTATACGATAAAATTATAATATAGGTGAAACTAAATCTGGTAAAAAGCTTTGTATTATATATTCTTAACGATCAGTATAAAGAGTGACAACTCGTGATTCTTCACGGGTTATAACCTAGTTATAAGATAGATAAAAGAGATAATTGTGATGAGAAAGTATTGTAACTTCTCTCATCTCCCAGCAAAGAAATCCGGAAAAGAGGCTAGTTTTGTTTCTATCATTAAGGAAGTTATATTAAGAAATAATTTAATGATATTTAAAATTTTGAAATTCAAAATTCATGTTTGGTTTTGTGATGACAAGTGGTATTTTTGATATTTACATGTCATCAATTACAACCATTGAGAATGCTTTAATTGGACATGTTAGCAAAATGAACTCAAATTTAGACCTCATATATAAAGGTAGATTAATGTCAGCGACATGATATTAATGGACAAATTGATAAATTTATAAAAAGATCTTCTCAAAAACGATAGTCTCTTTAATTAGGAACTCTATTTGGACGGGGGATTGATTTTTTTGTTTTCTATTTCATAAAGATAGTGATTCATACATCACAATTTTAAACCGCAATTTTTGTGCTAGTGCTTTAGAGTTTAGATTATTATATGTACAATTCCGTAAGCACAAGAATTAGTGGTATATATGATATATCTAAAACTGATAGTGCATATAAATCAATACGTTTAATGCAAACATCTTCGCAAAACGCATAGTACTTATAGTCAACATATACTAATTTCGAATTATAAGCATGTACATTTTTTAAAAATGGATGAAAGTCCACTTACCATACGTTGTTTAAGTTGACGCCTTGTTTAAGTTGACCTTTAAATGGAAGATCACTTCACCTCTAAATCTCTAATGTAACTTGCTCCTTGTGGATCTTCTTCCCCTTTGCAGTTTTTTCTCGGATCCATAAGAAGTTAAAAACATAAATAAACAAAATAATAGCCTTAAAAGACCTACAAGTATACGTACACTCCAGTCTGTCACGTGGCTTTCTTTGAGTTTGTAATAGGTGGTTTGCTGTCACAAACTCACAATCTACTTAAGCATTGTAGATTTTAAGTTAGAGAATAATATATATATTCTTATTATTTGTTTATATTTTATCATCCTACTTGTAATGTGATATGTATCTTGATTTTTTTTCATAATTTTTTTTTCTTTATTTAAATATTTATCTACATTTAGTGAGTAAGAAATAAACAAGAATAAACAGTACAAACTAGTAAGTTTCTCCACACGATACCACATGGGATTTTAGTATGAAACCCTAAATGCTATCTTCTGATAATATTATCGATTAAAAAATATTAAAGATTTAATTTTTAATCGTTAGTGGCAAAATTCATATCCCCATGAAGTGTATCAACTACAAATATTTAAAAGATAATATTCTATAACTAAAAGAAAAAAAAATAACAAAAAAAATGTCAAAAAAACAGCAGAAAGAAAAAAAATATACTTCGTATATATTAAGATAAAGTAAAAGGCGGTAAAAAACATTTAATGTAACACCGCAAAAATTCAAGCCATTTTTTTTTAAACAAACCATAACCAAACGGAAGCGTTTATGAACTTCCAAACTATTACAAGTTACTAAATATTTACAAATCAATAATAATTTTCAAAACGAATTTAAACTATTTTTAAAAACTCCCGGTGTTACTAACCCAAAGCTTGACCCATTTTCAAAATATCAGAGTGTCGACAAACATTCTTCCAACCCGACTCTTTGGTCACCAGTCGAACCTGTAAAGAATCAACAAGAGAGGGATTAGCATAAAGCTGAGTGAATGAATTCATAAACAGTAAATTGTACAACCACGACAATTTAAGATATCACCCTTTTTCAAATAACACCCTTTGCAACTAGATAATAACCAGAGGAACGACAGTTTGGCCGAACTACAACTGTTGTCGGCCCAACAACAGTTTACCGATAGCCCTATGCTACTTGGTACAATACCAGTGCTCCTCGACCTACCCGTGTCCAAGGAGTCCTGGTATTGTTTCCAATAGCAAACGATGCCCAGCCTCTAACTGCACGGGCTGACCTCTTTCCGTGTATCATGCGCATATAGCAGTTAATTAACACATTGCAGCTAATTAACTAACACCCAATTAATATTCGAATAAAAAAACGAATTATGCAACCAAATAGCCAAGCTCGCGCCGCGAACCTAAAGTTCGCGCCGCGAATAGTCTGCAGATTCTGAAATCCTGCATTTTCTGCACATACCGAAGTGGAACCCAAAACCATTGCAAGTAGTACACCTTAATGGTTATAAATCCACTCACCTTAGCAAAATCTCCTTTAACTCAGTAGTCTAATGTCACTGAGTCCCTTTGCCCTTTCCTGCAATCACAAGTAACATCCGAATTAGTAACCGTTTGACCCGAAAATGTGTAAAACTACACAATACACTATAAGGACATAACAACAAGTGTACAAACTCAAAACTTGCACTTAGAAACCTGCACACTGAACCTTTGACTCACCAAAGTCAAACCCATCCAATTTATGCACATTTAATCAATTTTAAACTAAAATACCCAAACGAGTCAAAAACCGATTAATACACTTTAGTACCTTGCAATACTTCCCAAATCATACAAATTCGTGATTATAAGTTAACTAACCCTTACTTACATTTATAAAAATCAGAAATTACCACTTTGACTTACCTAAGTCAAAGTTCGACAATTAATGCCATTTTGACCCGAAATGTGCATTTTACTACCTTAATGTCACAATACCAATACACTAAGTTATTTAACCTTTTATTTGTATTCATACATTTGGTAATTACCATCTTTGACTTGTATAAGTCAAAGTTATACCCAACATGCTTACAATCCTGTTTTTAAAGTAGTATGACCAAACGGGTCAAAAGCCCACTTAACCACTTTAATACCCTATCATTCCATTTAATAGTCATACTTGTTTCAAATCACATTTAATATCAAGTATCAAAACTAAGAATCATAATTTTCAACATTTTGACCTATTTTAACCAAACGGGTCAAAATGTCCATTTTTGTACCCTACACCTTCAACTATCATTTATATTAAATATCAAATCACAATTAACATCTAATTAATGTTAAAATCTCAGATTTGACCTCTTCCTAAGTTTACCAAAGTCAAATTCCAGATTTTGACTAAAGTCAAAATCCCACCAAAATAATATTTTTTTTTATAAAAACTGGACAGCCTGTGCCATTTCATTCTTCTGACTGACTTAAACTTCGAATCTGGTTCTAAAACAAATTTTTCTAGAAAGTAGACTCGAATACCTTTCCAACGGTACCGACCACACTAAATTCCGAGTTACGGTTATTTTCTATGATTTTTACAAAACACCAATATTTCTAATTTTGATGCTGCCAAAATTCCGAATTTTGGTAAAACTATACCAACTCAATTCAATACAACTCCCAACCCTTGTATGCATTAACCCCAAGTTAAATACTTGTAGGGCCAATTAGAAGCTTAATTACATGTCTAATAACAATAATTTAAACACATAAACCAACTATTCCACTTTTAATACCTTTTAGTTACAAACCAACACCTTAACTAATTGCCAAAACTTAATTTAGTCACTTATCATTCTATTTACAAGTCAATTCCGTGTATGACTACAACCGAAGTCAACCTTATAGATTTTGATCTTAATCAAAATCCCACCAATTATCAAATTATTCATGTTCTTAATACTTCTTAACATGAAATTAACAAATTGAATACAATTATCACAATTCAAGAACTAGTTCATGATCATCTTCTTCATCATGAATCACCTCCCATGGCGATTCATGGATAACTCAACTAATTTGAATATCAATCATCAAATAGTCATATATACTACATCACTAACACCATAAACCCTAACAATTTAACCAATTTCATCAAAATCCTCAAGAACTCAAAATTCTAATTCTTCAATAGATCAAGAACATGAAACCCTAACCTTAGAAGATGAGTACTTAACACTTGTGGACTTCAAATTCTGAATTACAGCTAAAAAACTCAAAGATTTAAGGCTCCAATTTGAGAAAAGAAGAAGAATCAAGTGTTGTGTGTTTTTGGGTGTGTATCGAGCGAGCAGAGAAAGAGAACGAAAGAATGAGATTGAGATAAAGACCAAAAAATCTGATTTCTCATATCATCACACGTATTCCACACGTGTCCAACACCAAATGGCCCAATTTTCATTAAACACGGTATTATACTTTAACTATAATGCTTAATTTGGAACTCTAACGAACACTGTTTTTAATTCTGAAAATACCATTGGAATCCTGGTTCAAAAGAGAACCCAGATATAATAAAATCATTCAGATATATATCTATCTCAGTATTTCTAATTTTTACCCCTTGGTTAAAAATACAAATAGATCCAAATGAAATTATATAAAATAATGAATAACATTTATTATTTACTGAAAATAATAAAATTACTAGATCAGGTTTCAGGATGTTACATTTAATGATTAAAATAACAGAAGGATAAAATAAAAGCCTAAAAAGGGAACAAAAGAAAGGCTACGGAAATTAAACCTAAGACCGAGAGATTAAAAGATGAAGTCTTACCACAAGTGAACTGTAATTCAGAAGATTAATATTCGCTTCCTGAGTATATATATTAAAATATCTCAGTTTTCACAAAAAGCTAAAAAGCGAGTACTATTTATCTATACGCTATTGTTAATTTGTTATATTAATAATATATACTATTTCTTTTTTATTTATATTCTTTTCAGATTTTGTATATATTCTTGAAGTTTGTAACTTTGTCATAAAACCTTAATTTCTGATGTAACCCCATTTAATCCAAACAAGAACAATGCTTCAATAATATATATATATATATATATATATATATATATATATATATATATATATATATATATATATATATATATATATATATATATATATATATATATATATATATATATATAGTGATGGATTCCATACAGAACCCATATTATATACAGAACTTTTAGAACTATTGTAGACCAATCATATTCAAGATAAATACATTTCATTAAATATTTATATTTAATTATAGAGGGGCACTATGGGTATTTTACCAATTTCGGTTTTATAGCAATTCCTAATAAATAGGATCGGTGGTTTCAACCTTATTTTAGGGAAGTTTGGTTTTCCAATTATTCATCCATTAATCACCGATTCTACATATCCCAATTTACATGATTCCATATCTTCATTGTGAAATTATATTATTCTGTTCAGAACCAATTCTTCACAAATCGAGCACGTTAATTTCGTGAATCTCATAAAAAAACATGTTATATGATGAAGAGATCGTAAATAATCCAGATCCACCAATATGAAGATGTTATTTTTGAGTCCTCACCAATATTAAGATGGTACAGAGTCAAAGTTATTCCGATGCAGACAATCGAATTCCGACATATGAAGACATTGTTGAGTTTGAAGAACAATGGGTTTTTTTTCTTACGTAAAAATGGTTGTTTATGATGTAATTTCACAATTTAATTTATGATTTTTTTTTTTTACTTTTTGTATTCATTTTTGCAAATATTTGCATTTGAGTATAACCAATTATCTGATACACCTCGTACATTCATGTGTTGCTTAATTGATAATGTTATACATACATGTAGGTAAAAACTACATATTATTATCATAGCATATGTTATTGCATACATTCACGTGTCATTAATTTATTATGTTATACGTACATGTAGCTTAAAAGTACATATTTGTATACATACGGAGTTGAGCATAGCAGTGAGGTTTTCATACATCAATGTATGATTATGAATTTATGGTTTACCATACCATTGACGTTTTCATACATGCATGTATTTCTATGAAATCATGGTATACTAACAATAAGCATGCATGTGTGTTTTCAAATAGATAAATGTAAGGTTTTCATACAACGATCAATTAAACATACATGTGATGTTCATCATACATTTATGTATGTTTAAAATCTCGATCAGTCATGATGATCATACATTCATGTTCTTGTGTCATTTATTTATAACGTATTAAGAACTATGTATGATACATAAATGTTTATTTATTTAATATCTAATTACATGGTGATCATACATTCATGTTCATATGTCATTTTATTTACAACGTATTTCCAAACATATCTCGTTGATTTGAGATAATATTTAGTTGATTTAGTTTGATTTTGGTTTAAAATGAATTCAATTTAGATGATATATTTTAGGTGGGCGCACTTATTAAGGGAGCACTCGGTTGTTTCCTTTTTCCAAGGCCTTGATTTGATTTCTAATTATTTTATTAGTTATTGTTATATTGTGTTTTCCTATAATACCCTTATGTCATTTAAATACCGATTATTAAATATCTGGTTATTTACATTTATGCCACCGCGTTTTTCAACCATAGATTTGCATTTTTAATGGTCTAGATTGCTTCTAGATTAGTTCTACGAGTTCTGTAAATAATATTGGTTCTGTATGGAATTCGACCCTATATATATATATATATATATTATTACATTATTTTAATATTATTATAATATATATATTAATTATTTAATTATTATTAATATTATTTAAATATATTATAATATATATTAATTTATATATAATATAATATAATATATTATAGTAATTTTAAATATTAATTTTTATTCATGCATTTATAAACTCCTTAATAACCAAGCAACATCAATTATTAAAGGAATACTAAGGAATGCCCGTTACATTCCTTAGTATTCCTATTACCTTTCCCTTTCTCATTACCCACTTCGAACCAAGCGCCCCCTAAATGTGGGACCCCTATAATGCTATAACTTGGTTATAACATACTACACCATACCGGGATTATGTTATAGCCATGTTATAACTATAACTAAGCTATAACATCATTACCAAGCGATGAAGTTTAAAGAGATCAATGGTTTACTAATTGTACAATTCAACTTCTTTTTGTTTTTGTTTTTTTCAAAAAAAAAAAAAAATTGACATGTAAAAAAGTCAACCGACTCCACCTGTTTTTTTTTTTTTTTGAAACGACAAATCTAATCTACTCTTAATCATCACATATGTCCACAACGGGACTCGATCTTCTGACCTCAAGGTTGAGAGGCAAACATCATACCGCTAGGCAAAAGGCCTTTTGGTGACTCCACTCGTTTCAAGTCATTTTTCCGAAACATTTACAACTCTGTGAACATTCAATAACTTTATGGACTTTAATATGTACAAGTTATTTTAATGGGTTGTTTTTTTTTTTAAATAAGAACATTTGTTTCTATTTAAACAATTAACCTTTGTATAAAATGATTTACCCTTTAGATTGTAAATGACGTAATTACCCATATGACGTTTTGGTGTTAGCGTTCATGTTGACGTTGCTTTGCTAGCTTTAGATGTTGTGATTGTGGTTTTTGTTTTGTTCTTGCTGTTCACACCTTCTCAATAATGCACTCACTCGACAGTCGACCCGACCCACCCTTTGCCTACAGCCTCATGGGTCATGACCCATCAACTCCCTTGCCAACCAACTAACTTCCATTGCATACCCGCCAAAATCGAATAGACACACAACAAACGGTTAAACCTCCTCTGCTCGGTGAGAAAACCACATAACAGGTAAAGACAAAAACAAACACATAAAATCTCCCACATAACTCATAAACAAACCTAAAATTTTATATTGACCACTTGTATGTAATTGTATGATTCGAACCATTAACTTATTAACTGATTGTTAGAAAAATAACAATAAACAAACCTAAAAATTCATCAATGACATACACTATATTTATTCTCAACCCTACACCCGCACTTCAACATCTTCCATTGATCCCCAGTTCCCCACCCTTTATCGTTCATCCCTTGCAGCGCGCTACTATTGCCCCTTTCACCTTCTTTTCATCGTTTTTTTCTCCCATTTGCAGCATCTTATAGAGTTATAGACACATTTTCGAAACCCATTTTTTTGTTAGCCTATTTTCGTTTATTGAATATTACTTTTTATATTTCTATTATAGATAAGTGATAATCATGATTCATAAAATTAAAACTTATTAATAATTCAGTTTATGTAGCTTATTTAGTAATTGCTTAAATAATATTTATAGTTAGTACACCATATTTTAAAAAGCCCATTTAAACACTTTGTTTTACAAACTTTTTTATGAATTTTATTTACTTATATAACTCTGCTAAACAAAATATTATTTGTTGTTATAATATTCTAAAATATAAGGTTAATTTACAAAGAAAAATATAGTTAGATGTGTCTTTGGTATAAAAAAATTTATTTTATTTAGTGAAATTCATTAAATTTGATAAATGTGAACTTTATTTAAGATAAAAATATTAATTGATAATGACACCCTTAAGGCTGTTAATAAAAAAGAATATTATATTTTGAAGAAGATTTTTTAGTTGAATTTGTTGCATTTGTAGTTGAATATTCCTAAAAAGATGAAAGAAAGTTGACTAATGAAGATAAATATGGATTAACAGTTGCATGATAATTGAATATACTAGGAATATTCTTTCTTATTGACAACCTTTAAGGCTGTCATTATCATTACAAATATAATTTCATGTTTTGTATTTAAACTCGTTTTTTCCTCCAGTTTTTTTATCCTTGTGGTCCTGATATTTCAGTTTTTTTTAATCCAAATGAACAACATATTATTCTTATTATTATTTTTAATTTTTTTAATATTTTTAATGTATTTTTCGACTTTCTTCTCCTTTTTATTTTTTAAGCTAATGCTAAAACTTTTTAGACGCTAACTATCACCCCCATCCACCTCGTGTCGCCACTAGTAATTTGTAAACCTAAATCAAAATTAACAATAAATGATAAATAAACTATCTAAAACAAATTAACAAAGAACAAACCTTAAATTTTAGTGTTCTTCTCGATTTTTATTCGAGTTTAGTATACTTCTCGGTTTCTATTCGAGTTTGTCATCTCTTGTCGATTGTCGAAACTCACTCCTTTCTTGTCCACTCATCATGATTTATGAAATTATAAACGTGAGGCAATGGCAATCGGTATATTAATTACGAACATGGGTTATTGGTTTAAATTAACTATTTTACTAATAGGCTAAATACATTAATTGGGCTATAAATTGGGTTTAGATTTAAATTTGAAGTAATTAGATATAAAACTAAACTTTACGTTTAGACTAAAAATAAGTGAGGTTACATGGTTTGAGATTTTATTTTTTTAAGTAGGTCCTTAAACAAATTATGAAGATTTTACACGAAAATACTGTATCATCTCAAAAAATATATGATAGATGTCATATGGTGGATTGGTGGGGAATCGGGAGGCTCGCATATGGGCTTTGCGCAGCCCATAAGGCTCAGACCTGAAATGGACGCTTTAAAATGCCGGGTCGGATCAAATTGAAAATGATGTACGGTGCTACGCTGGTTCATTTTGAGCACCTTTAACTAATGGGCCAAATACTCTGTAATAGCCCATTCACTTCTTTCCAAATAAAGATGTTAGTATGTTATCTAAATGTATAAGATGCCCTAGCTATATATATTGAGAAATTAAAGAGAACTTGCAAACGAAAAGTAAAAAAAGTAGAGCTAGTAAATAATGTTGCTTTATTTTAAACTGGTTCATTTCAGGAACAAAATAAATGAACAATGTGTAAAACCAAACTTTGCATAATTCACTTTTTAAGTTTCAACCCTATTTATTTACTTATTTATTATTTTTTTAACGGCGACCTTATTTATTTACATTAGGTTGTATAATTTTGATTTGAATTGTGTTTGTATAACTAGCAAGTGACCGTTTATTGTTGTTCTAATAAACTCTAATTGAAAGCCAAATGCATGTTCATATGAAATAGTAGTAAACTAGTAATAAACTTAAAAGTATCTACAAGCACAAACACACGCTTATGCAGCTGCAATTCTTGGCCAAAGTATGTGCATGGGTTGCACCCTAATATTAGGCTTCCAAATTTATAAAAACAAATACAGTTACGAAATTCAAACGAACTAGTTAGTCTTCCTTGCAACAACACCGATACTCAATTCCTTCAAATGACAGATACGTGGGAGATAAGGTGTAGAAAGACTGCTTATAGGAAGACCTCCAACAAAGTGCGAGTGAGAAAAGAAGTTATATGACAGAACTAGTTAGTCTTCCTTGCCTCAACATCAAATTCCGTCTTGAGTTCTTCTGCTTTAACCGTTCTTTGTCTTCTGTCATACAACTTCTTCTCCACTCGCCTTTGACTAACCACATGTTTTGACTCACGCCTTAATCCATTTCGTTTCTTGGCGGTCCCACGCAAAACCGCTTCACGAGTTGGACGAGAAGATGCATCCGAAACCATAGAATCATCACTATCTTCGTTATGATACATGTTGTAATGAACATCATCATGATCATGATCATGATCATGATGGTCATGCATGGAAGAAACAATGTACATGGTCCATCCTGATTCGCTACTGCTACACTCTTCAGAAACTCCAAGGTATTTAGTGAATTCCATTTTGATTGATAAGCAAGAAAATATTGAAGTTTTATATGTGATGTAACAAGAAAATATACATGAAATAAGCATCATAAATGGCTAATTTAGCTAATTTAGAGGTGAGTGCAAGTGGGGAAGCAGGAACCCCACTCTGAATTAAAAGTACCATGTCACATGATCATAAATGGCTAAAAAAGAAGACGATCCCTAGCTGCATTATTAAAAAATTTATTCTGTGATGTCATTGATCAACTAGGGCTTTCTTGCATGTGAGATTTTACAGGGCTATCCAACTGTTTTTTGGCGTTTTCTATTTGGCCCAAAATTGCTTCTACTCTTTTCAATTGTTGTCTCTTTGTTCATAAAGTAGGCTTGTGTCTTTGTGGGGGGTGTGGGTGGGGTGTTATTAAGAGTGCACATGAAAATAAGTGAACAATCAACACACATTTTCTTCTTAATTATGACTTGTGTTTTGGCATACACTCAAGTGCCAAAACTTTAAATATAGAGGTAGGTGGTAGAGTGTCTTTCAAGTTTAGTCGCCCTAAACACTTCACCCTCGGTCTTATTTTTATTGTCTAGTATACTATTTTAGTTTGTACTACAAAGACTGTCATTTCTTAAATTTCAACCAATCAAAAAACATTTAAGTGGGAAAGAGAAAATTTAATTGGTGACATGATATAATTAATGTACTTTTCTTAAACTGTGTGTTTTTTGTAGTGGATAATAAATTTGGGACGGAGGGAGTAATTAATAGGACATAAGTACGTGATCATTCTGATGTAGTAAATAAAAGTTTTCTTTAGCCTTTAAAAAAAGTTTTTTAGATTTTTTTTGAACAACGTACGGAAGGGAAAACAAACCTAGAGTTTCGTTAAAACCATCATCCTTAGAAAACAACTCAAAACAAAATGCACTACAAACTAGCAAGATGCTAGAAATAGAGTACAATTACAAAATATTAAAGAACAAATAAAGGATTACAACACCACAAAGACCCAATTAAAAGATTACAATTTCTCATATATTTGATCCAAGAAAAAAAAAAGCAGCCTGTAAATCATCAATCATCCGAGACGAAGCTTTTTAGATTATTTTGTTGTTATTTAAAAAATGAGAAAGTTGTTGAACACAAAGTCTAGTAGATGGATGGGAAAGTGGATTCAAGAAAATTTCTTCCATTTCCCGTTATATTAATTTGATTCAAAAGAGGTTTATAAGGCTTTTATTTAACATGTCTTTTACCCGTTTTATGAGCTAACTAATTTTAGGACTACAACTCGGTTTGCGTGTAGTCCATAGCACGGATGAACCTCCGTGACAAAAATAAGGTATATCTTTTGCTTCTAGGATTAAACTTTAGACATCCTCATAATTTTACCCCTTTTGATCAAATATCAAATCTTACTACTAGACCACTTCCGTTATTTTATATAAGTTGAGGGAATTGTCACAAAGTCACCCGATTTTCATTTAGGCATATCATCATCATTCTTTTGTTTTCTTTGATTACGCCTGATTTCTTTAATAACACCTGATGAATTTTATTCTATTTTTATTTTCTCATAGTGCCAGATGAATGAAAGGTCAGCTTAGGAAGTGGGAATGCAATGGAGCCCATTCAAGACGTAAGACATATGGTCATTGATTTGCTTTTTGATGCATTTCTCAATTTCTCATTATTTCTAATTGACACCTTGTTGTACATCTGTCTTGACATGAATAGCTTACACTTTTTATTTTATATTTTAATAGTGCAGTGAACCCAACTGTATTCGGCTTTTATTATATAATAATTATCAATTAATGGTGTGCTTGTCTGTCCTCATGAAGCATGTTTAGACCGGCCGGTGCCAGCATCATTTGCTCGTCGGTTTCGCCGCATTGTTGGCACCGCCTCGTTGGTTGCGTTGTCAGTTAGGCTTCCACGGTTAAGTAACGAGGTTCTTCGTTAATCTGTGTATATATATATATGTATATGTATGTCTATGTATGTATATAATAAAGTGATCGACGGAGAAAGTGAAGAAATGTTGTTAACAGAGGTGTGTCAGTTTAAATCTGTTGATGTAGCACTAATGTGTCAAATTGATGAAGGAAAGAAGAAGATATTGTTGTGAGTAGTCTTATGGTCATTGTTATTATCACCACTAAGTCATTGCACTTGAGTTTTGTCAGGATCGATTAACTATAGACAAGTTAATAAACACCTTAGATCTAATTGATGATAGAAGTTGCAGCGGATCAACACTATATCAATAATTAAGAACAATGAACTGTATGAACAATAAACAAGAATATTAAGAACACAGTTTCACAAAAAGCTTCAATGTATATTATTGAGTTAACAATACACACGTACGTTTACAATTCGTAAGGAACATACTTATAGCAGTCCTTGAAGCTAAACTATTTACCCTAGTTATTCTAGGACTTGATTTACATCGAATTATAAAAGATATACATTTAATTACATTCTATAACTATCTCTACGAAGATCTCGGACTTGATATCTTCCAAAAACGCGTATCAGTAGTAACTGCAATCACCAGTAGTAAATAAGTAACATCAGTAGTAAACTTGGTGATCAGTAGTAAGTCCATAATCAACGTCAGTAGTAACTACAATGATCAGTAGTATCTTCAATCTTCTCATGATCAGTAGTAACTTAGTTATAGTGAACACCAGCATCAACTTCATCAGTAGTAAATATTCTGCCCCATCAGTACTAAATAAGATCAGTACTAACTGCAGCATCAGTAATAAGTTGATCTGTGTTTTGCTCCAACAATCTCCCCCTAAACTTATTGATTATGATTTAATCAATCAAGTTTCCATTTATTCCTTCTTTTCTTTTTCCTTTTCTTCCAACAGTTTTGCTCTTCTTTTATCACCTTCTAATGTCTGTTGGTTTTGTTTATTCCTTTGTGCAATAATGTATTTGCTAATCTTCTTTACAAATTCATTCATTTTATTTTGAAATAGCATAGCATCATGAGGTTTAATGAAGTTCATGCACCATAGTTGATAGAGAGTCTTCTCAGAATGAGGATACTCTTTCTCATAAAGGAATAAGTCACATTTCTTACTTGTATATTCAAAGAAGTACATGTTGACAGTTGGTAGCACATTCCAAGCTTGAACATTCTCTGAATCTGCATACTTCTCTGGATAATTTTCTGGATAGAAAGCAGCATCAATCATTTCAGTAAGATAACCTGCAGCTGAATTCTTCCAGAACTTTTTAGTCATTCTTGGTTTACCAATGATCAACATTTTGATAATGTCACTTCTGGTTAGGGACATGACCAAAGGTTTCCAAGCTCTGAATCTTTGAGTGACTTTATCTTCTCTGACAATCTCAATCATATCATCTATATATCTCCAGTTGATGATTGGATTATTTTGTAAGATAGCAATGGGAAGATCATAAACTTGAACCATTTGTAATTTTTTCTTTGGTTGATCAAGTTCTGAAGCAATTGTCTTTCTTTTCTTTGATATTTGAGAGGATACACCAGATGATTCTCCAGATATTGTTTTTCTTTCTTTCATTTCTTTGGAGTCTATCTGTTCCAGTTTAGTGGTATATTTCTCATTAATGTCTTGTTCAGTAAGATCCTTCTTCTTCTCTACACAGTACTTTTCAATTAAATTGATCAACTTCATTCTTCCAAAGGCTTTTGTGTTGTAACCTTTTGATTTCAAGAATGTGATCATTTCTTTCTTCTTCTCTGCAAATTGTTCTGGCATATCAGCCTTTTGCTCTTTGCATTCTTGTACTTGTGCTTCAAGAAGTTCTATTGTTTCATGTTCAAGTTGCCTAAATTTTTTCAGTTCTCTTCTTTGTAATTCCTTTCTTGTTTCAGCAACTTGTATAGTTTTGATCTTCTGTTGAAATTGTGGCAGTTTTGATATATCTGCTATATCTGCCAATTTGATTTCTGTGAAAGGTTGTCTCAATATTCTAGCCCTTTCTGCTAATCTTTTGTTTTCATTTGCTAGAGAGACTTCAACCTTCTTTAAATATTTTGCTCTTTTTACCTTCCACTTATCATGTTTGGCTGATTTGGCATAATTGATTTTGTTGACCATTTCATGACCTTGTGCTCTGTTAGGTTGGTCTTCATCAGCAACTTCCTTTCCCTTTCCTATGTAATTGTCTTTCTTCATATTTGGTTCAGATTCAATAACAAATTTGGGACCATAGAAGTGTATCTGTGATATGGGAAGTATTTTAGGATGTGGAGGCAGGGAGCATTCATCAACTTCCAACCAATTTACATCATCATCAATATCTTTCACCACCATTTGTGTTGTTTTTCTTTTTGGAGATGGTGGAAGTATCACTTTAGGTTCTAGTAGTGGTGGCAGCTCAATAATGTCATCAGTAGTAACCAAGTTAGTTACTACTGGCATGTCTTCAGAGATTACTACTGATAGGGCATCAGTAGTGTTTGCTGCCTTTTCTTCATTCATTACTGCTATGATATCAGTAGTAGAAGTTACTACTGGTATTTCCTTTTCAACTTGTTCTTCCATTGTAGCAGTAGTCATAGGCTCTTCTTCTGTCACCATCATCTCTGGGCCTTCATCAACATTTGTTTCTTTTAAGTTTAAAAGGAAGAAGTTCATTGGACCCATAGAGCTCATCTTGAATTTAATCTGCATCAGCTCTTCAAATTCTTTGCACAATGTATCATTGGTTGAGCCAAAAATGATATCATCTACATAGATTTGTACCAGTAGTATATCATTCTTGACTTTCTTTGTAAATAATTTTTTATCAATGGCTCCTCTTTTAAAGTTGTTCTTCAATAAGTATGATGATAATGTGTCATACCATGCTCTTGGTGCCTGATGTAGGCCATACAGAGCTTTATCCAATTTAAACACATAATCACCATGTTTTGGATCTTCAAAACCTGGAGGTTGGCAAACATATACCTCTTCTTCAATTTTCCCATATAGGAAAGCACTCTTAACATCCATTTGATAGACTTTGAATTTCTTGAATGAAGCATATGCTAGAAATATCCTTATGGCTTCAATTCTAGCAACAGGAGCATATACTTCATCATAGTCTATTCCTTCTTCTTGAGTGTATCCTTGGGCTACTAGTCTGGCTTTATTCTTGATCACTATACCTCTTTCATCTTTCTTGTTTCTGAATATCCATCTTGTTCCAATGGCTCTTTTTCCTTTGGGTAGAGGTACAAGTGTCCAAACAGCTTGTAATTTAAATTGAAGGAGTTCTTCTTGCATTGCTTCAATCCAGTTTGAGTCCTTCATTGCTTGTTGGATCTTCTTTGGTTCATCCTGAGACAGAAAGCATTCATACATACATTCATTAGCAATTAAACTAATGTTACACATATTTGCAGTTAAGCTTTTATTTAATTTGCTTCTTGTTTGAAGTGGTGAGTTAACATCACTTAGAACAAGGTCTAATGGATGGTTCTTCTGAGTCCTTGTAGTTGTAGCTTTATCAACCACTAGTTGATTTCCAAGATTGGACTCATTTGTCTCAGGCAGTTGTTCATCTTGTGATTCTTCATTGTCATGGATGTTTGGTTCATCATCATCTTGGTCAGAGTTACTACTGGAATTATCTTCATTAGGATCAGTAGTATTGTTGTTGTTACTGGTGTCAGTAGTATCATGAGAATCTAGGTTATTGTTGGGACCAGTAGTATTTTCAGTACTGTTACTGGTACCAGTAGTATTGGAATTACTACTGACCTCATTCTCAGAGTTACTACTGCTTTCAATATTTGAGTTATTACTGATATCAAGACAATTATCAGTATTAACTATGGGAGCAGTATCAACAATTATGTATCTCATCTTTTCTTGACCAGTATTAATAGATGATGTTCCTTCTTTTTGATTAAGACAATTTGAATTACCTGCATTGAAATTCATATTAGAATTAAAGGATTTGGTTAGATTGTCTATGTTGAATAGCCAATCTGGACCATTTCCTTGTTCATTAGCAACATTTTCATTAAAGGATACATTGATGCTTTCTTCAATTATCCTTAATCTCTTGTTGAATACTCTGTATGATTTACTTTGAGTAGAGTATCCCACAAATATTCCATCATCAGCTTTGCAGTCAAACTTACCAATTTGTTCTCTTGTAATCAGAATAGTACAAGGACAACCAAATGATTTTAAGAAACTTATAGAAGGTTTTCTTTTATTGAAAAGTTCATATGGTGTTTTAAAATGTGGCTTCACTATTAATACTCTGTTCTGAACATAACAAGCAGTATTAACAGCTTCTGCCCAAAAAGTAATTGGTAATTTTGAGTCTGCTAGCATTGATCTTGCTGCTTCAATGATGGTTCTATTTCTTCTTTCAGCTACACCATTTTGTTGTGGAGTTCTAGGTGAGCTGTATTGCCTGTCAATACCTTTAAGATCACAAAAGTTAATTAGGTTAGCATTTTTAAATTCTGTGCCATTATCACATCTCATGGCTTTCACTTTTTGATCAGATGTGTTTTCCAGTTTGACAATTAAGTTCTTTATGAGTTCACTTGTTTCATCCTTTGTCCTGAGAAAGAAAACCCATGTATATCTGGAAAAGTCATCAGTAATAACAAGACAATATTGTTTCTTTCCAATACTCATTACATTAGTAGGTCCAAAAAGGTCCATATGTAAGAGTTGTAAAGGAACAGAAATAGAGTTCACAGTTTTGGACTTATGAGAAGTCTTGTGTTGTTTACCTTTTAGGCATGCAACACAATGATGATCACACATGAATTGTTTTTGAGGTAGTCCAATTACCAGATTTCTTTTTACTAAATTATTCATGTTTTTAAAATTTGTGTGACACATCCTTCTGTGCCAAAGTTCTGATTCAGTGGTGTTTGCCTTGGATATAAAACAGTTGACCTCATTTGTAGAAATGAGTTCTCCCCCTATATCCAGGCAATACACATTGTTTCTCCTAGGAGTTCTTAAAACCACATATTTTTCATCTAAAACAAAATCAGGAGAAAGAATGATGCACTCAATGTCTGTGAATAGAATCTTGTTCTTTTTATCACAAACTTGAGACACACTGACAAGATTGTATTTTAGTTCAGCAACATAAAATACATCATCAAAGGTAATTTTTCCATTAGTAACAGTACCTTTACCTGTAATCTTACCTCCCTAGGGATTCTCACCAAAAGCCACATATCCTCCATCAAACGACTTGAAATCTTTGAGAATTTGCAGATTTCCAGTCATGTGCCTTGAGCATCCACTATCAATATGCCATGTTCTTCCTTCTTCTGGGATCTGAATGCTCTGCACAAATGAGTAAAGGATTAGTTAAGTTTGGGAACCCAAGCTTTAGTTGTCTTGGGTTCATCCTTTGAGAAATAAGCTTTTGGGGATTTAATTTTAAAGACTTTTGGTACCCATACTTGTTTATTACTGGTACTTTGTTTTACTACTGTCCTTTTGGAGTTGTTACTGGTGTGAGAAGTTCCTACTGATCTTGGTTTATACCCATGATTTTTAGCTTTTGAGTACTTTACTACTGATGGACCAGTAGTATTTGAGTACTTACCATATTTAGATTGACCAGTAGTATCTTTAAAATTACCACCAGTAGTATTTTTAAAATTTGTTTTGGGAGCAGTAGTATTTTTGAAATTAGGGTTTTTACCAGTAGTATTCTTGTACTGGTACCATACAGCATTATAATTAGGGTTAGCACCAGTAGTAAATTTGTTAGAGTTTCTACTGGTGTTGGAAAATTTAAAATATTGTTTATTTTGATTAGATTTTCCATTGTTCTTGAAGTAATTGCTGTTCTTTGGGCTGCCAACTCTTCTGTTTTGCACAAATCTTGGTGCACTTCTTCCAAATCTTGGAGTTTCAGCAATTGGAGTTTTTATTGTATTTACTACTGAAGGACCAGTAGTATCTTTTAACCTTTGAGTTTTTGCATTTTCTTTAAAAGCTTTAAATTCCTTTAACTCCTTGCAATTTATTGGATTGAAGTGACAATCCTTTGCTAAATGGTTCACTTTATTGCAAATAACACATTTTAATTTATTTTCTTGAGCCTTTATTGTTTTCCTTTGTTCTAAGAGTTGGTTTCTATTTCTTTGGTTTCCTCTTTTTAGAATTTTGGGTATATTTTCTGCATTATATTTAGGAGAATCATTTGGACTTTGAGCTGTGTGAAAACTTGTATCAATTGATTTTGGTGATTCAGTTTGAGATATTGTAAATTCAATTGATTGCTCATCATCTGAAGAATCATTTGATTCAGATGTTTCATTATTAGATTCAGTTTGATTTGCAGTTTTTAATTCATTAATGATTCTTTCTGAACTGTTTTTAAGTGGAGGAATGAATTTGTGTGGAGGTGGTACAACATGATATCCCACCCCATGAACAACTTTTTCTGTAGTTTGATTATTAGTTAATTCATCTAGAATTTTAGTGCTTCTTTCAAACTTTTTAATTGTTAATTTATTTTGTTCAATTTCAAGCTGACATTCTTCTAATTTACTTGTTAGTTCTTTGTTTTTTGTTTCATAGAACTCTTTCTCATCCACAGCTTGAAGCAATTCTTCCTTGATCCGTTGATCAATCATCTTGTACACCTTTATTTGATGTTCTTGATCAGCAATCACACTATCAAACTCATGATTTCTTCTGATTGCTTTTGCTAGATCTTCATTTAATTTAGTGTTTTCTTTTTCTAGATTTTTAAAAACTTTAGCACATTCAGGAGTACAAGGTTTAGATTTTACCTCAGTTTTGTTGTCAGTAAAGGCCATGAGAGCTTGATTTTGAGTATGCTCTTCTGCTTGGAAGCTCCAGTCATAGCCTTGTCCTTGTTGTGACACAAGAGCAGTTGATTTTGATCTTTTGTCTGGTTGAGGACATTCTTTTGCAAAGTGACCAAGGTTGTTACAGTTGTAACACTTGACTTTAGTCTTGTCAAATCCTGCTTTGTCACCTTTGTTGAAATTGAGGCTTGTCCTACCAGTTCTTTTTAAGAATCTTTTGGTCCTTAGGCTCAGCATAGCCATCTGCCATTTAAGATCCATCTCCTCAAGATCATCTGGATTCAATTGTTCCAAGTCATCACTAATCAATGCAGTATGCACATGACTAGTGAAGAAGGATTCTCTTGCAGTATCCTCAGAATCTGCAGCCTTTCCTGTGGAGGATTCTTGTCCTTGACCTGTACTAGACACAAATGCAGCATTGTTAGAAGAAATAGAAGGGTTTTTGTGATTTACCTCAGTTTCAAAAACTCTGAGATCATTATAGAGTTCATCTAACTCCTTTTCTTCTAGAGCATCTCTTTGTCTATACACAACTGTATACATGGCCCATTCTTCACTAAGAGACCTTAGGAACTTCATGTTGACATCTTCTTGATCCATCTTTACACCAACTTGGTTGAGTTCACCAATTAGTTTATTGAATCTGTCAAACACTTGAGTGAGTGTTTCATTGGGCTTTCCTTTGAAATTTTCAAAGTCTTGTTTGAGAACAGACTTCATGTTTCTTTTTGTACTCTTTGTCCCAACGAATCTCTTCTCCAGTGCTTCCCAAAGCAACTTAGCATCATCATATTCAACAAAGAGATGTTGATAGTCATTAGGAATGGCCAGTAGGAGAGTGCTTAGAGTTTTGAGTTCGATGCCTTTATCTTTCTTCTCCTTCTCACATTTAAGTTTGTCTGCCTCAGTTACAGAGCTGCTTGCTTGAAGTTGACCAGTTTTGTTTCCTTCACAAACGACTTCCCACATGGAATAATCTGTAATAAGCATGTATTGCTTAATACGATTCTTCCACATCCCAAAGTTATTGGGAGTGAGCATAGGGATTTTGTTGGCCTGAGTGCTTTCATTATTATCAGTCATGATTAATAATGTGTGTGTTTTAAAGATTAAAACTTTTTGTTGTTCTTAACAAATAGTAGATCTAGAACCA
This sequence comes from Calendula officinalis, assembly GCA_963853835.1. NCBI lineage: Eukaryota > Viridiplantae > Streptophyta > Magnoliopsida > Asterales > Asteraceae > Calendula > Calendula officinalis. The sequence continues at coordinate 18,181,303 of OY970824.1, read as the reverse complement.
ATAATGCTCTGATACCACTTGTCAGGATCGATTAACTATAGACAAGTTAATAAACACCTTAGATCTAATTGATGATAGAAGTTGCAGCGGATCAACACTATATCAATAATTAAGAACAATGAACTGTATGAACAATAAACAAGAATATTAAGAACACAGTTTCACAAAAAGCTTCAATGTATATTATTGAGTTAACAATACACACGTACGTTTACAATTCGTAAGGAACATACTTATAGTAGTCCTTGAAGCTAAACTATTTACCCTAGTTATTCTAGGACTTGATTTACATCGAATTATAAAAGATATACATTTAATTACATTCTATAACTATCTCTACGAAGATCTCGGACTTGATATCTTCCAAAAACGCGTATCAGGAGTAACTGCAATCACCAGTAGTAAATAAGTAACATCAGTAGTAAACTTGGTGATCAGTAGTAAGTCCATAATCAACGTCAGTAGTAACTACAATGATCAGTAGTATCTTCAATCTTCTCATGATCAGTAGTAACTTAGTTATAGTGAACACCAGCATCAACTTCATCAGTAGTAAATATTCTGCCCCATCAGTACTAAATAAGATCAGTACTAACTGCAGCATCAGTAATAAGTTGATCTGTGTTTTGCTCCAACAAGTTTTAGTTACCATCAATAATCTTGTGTCTGTCCTAATAAGATAAAGCATATGCTTTATGTGAAAATTTTCTTACTAAGTGGTTTCACCATGTCATTGCATTCAAGTAATAATATTACTGAGTTGACTCGCTGAGTCACTTATCTCGAGTTAAGTTCAGATGCTAAGTACACATGGCACCAAATCCAGCTGTATTTGGCTTCTTTATCACTAATTCACTCATCATAAATCATGTCATTTTACCGCGTTAACACACTAAACCATATAGTATCACTCAATTTACTCAAATTTTACACTTTTATAAGTGGGCACAAATATCGAATTTTCCAGTCTGTTAAGAAACGTTATACGGGCGGGCCGAAGCATCTTATCTGGTTATAACCAGACAATGGAGGGGTCTGATTTCTTATTGGTGATTTGATCATTTGGAGTCTTACTCATTTTGGCTTTTTGAGCACTATTAAAATTGGCATTGCTTTCTAAGTTGGGTAGTTGAGTGAACAAGTTGTATATTTGTTTGTTTGCGTATATTATGTTTATTTAGCCCAACCATTTTGTCTTTTAGGAGTGACAAATATTAGTGGTTTGAATCAATATTTGGTTGGAACTTATTGAGTTAATGTGCATAATAGGGCTGCATGTGTGATGTGGGACCGATATAAGTCAGGTGAGGTCCGATATATGGGCCAGGGGATCATTCCCGTATCTAATGTTTTCCCTACCCGACTTTAAGGTTCATGAAAACGACAATTACAAAGTATAATTACTATTTTGAATATTGAATAATTTGAGGTCCAAATTAATTCATTAGAACATGTTATAAACGTCTAATTATGTGGGTATGTGTTAATTTGTATGGCCGTGCATGCATTTGTAGCCTATCGCAGAGATTGACCTGCTATGTAGCATGAGATAATTTGTGCTAACACTTCAAAATTTTCCGAATAGAGTTTAGAAAACTAAATTTATTTATTATATGTGATACCCTAAGCAAAAAATTGCAACCGATTGATTTAAATAACTTTCAACTCTACAAGTTTTTCTCCCTGTTTTAGGTCTGAGGTCTGTTCGTTTTAGTAATTTGTAGTTATACACGTTATATGTTATTTATTTTGCTTAAAGTACAAGTTTATTTCTCAAAAGTGTTACTATTTGAATACTCGTTTGTACAATATAAACACTAATAGCCTGTTCGAGCAACGATTGTCAAACACGAAGATTAGGCGACGTCAACCTTGGATCTCCTGTGATGATCACAGTGCAGACCCAACAAGTTCTTGGCGAACCTAGGGTGATCGAGGTTGAGTGCAAAGGTGAAAGTGAGTGTAGGTTAACTCTGTGTTTTAGGCTTCTTTTCTGTCTCAGTGTCCCGTTGACAAGGAGTTAGGCCATGTATTTATATGGCCTCAGGTATATGGAACGTTGGCTCATTATGACTACAATAAAGCAGTCATGAACCACCATTATGATGCGTGTCAATGATCGTGTAACGCCTTACTATTATGACTGCAATAAAGCAGTCATGAACCACCATTATGACGGGACGTCAGCCACGACTCCAATGACAGGCGCTGACAATTCTGACAGGCGCTGACAATTCTGACAGCGCTGACAATTCTGACAGGCGCTGACAATTCTGACAGGCGCTGGCAATTCTGACAGACGCTGACAATTCTGACAGGCGCTGACAATTCTGACAGGCGCTGACAATTCTGACAGGCGCAACTTGGATGACAACTTTGACAGGCGGTCATGATTTGACAGGCGCAACCTCATCATAGCCAAAGTCAACTACTTTTTATTTTAAAAATAGTGATCAAAGACAATAAATTGTACAATGTTATCCACAATTGTTTTTGGATTTTTAATTTTGGGTTTGGTTTGGGAGATTTTTAATTTAAGCATTTTATCTTAACCATGGCAAATATTGTATTTTTTAATAATTTAAACTAAAAAGAATTGTTATTTCAAACGTTCAGTGTAAACTTATTTATTTTGTCATCTTATGACCACCACTAACAGCCCCCACTCGAATATTGTGCTGCTTGTAACCTCCTCAACCACTCAAATCAAACTCAAAGTCTTTATCTTTATGATACAGTTTTTTGAATACACTATAATAGTTTGTGTATGTTTTAGTATGGTTTAAGACGGTTGTCTGTGGTGATTTTCGGTTAACTGATATCGTTGGCATTTCTTCTCTAGTTGGTACCTTGGTTGCCAACTTTGGTTTTTTGAAGGAGTGAGGGATGAGAAATGTGGAGCCCATATGAATAAAAGTAAATATTCTATGTGAGTATTAATATTTAATGTATGTGTATTTTGTTCATGTCATATTTAGTGTCATCTTACGTGAATTTGTCTCATAGATACCTCCTGTTGGAGTAAATTACAGATCAACTTATTACTGATGCTGCAGTTAGTACTGATCATACTTAGTACTGATGGGGCAGAAATTGTTTACTACTGATGAGTTGATGCTGGTGAAAAACTATAACTAAGTTACTACTGATCAAGGCTTATTGAAGATACTACTGATCAATAGTAGTTACTACTGACGTTGATATTGGACTTACTACTGATCACCAAACTTACTACTGATGATATGGAATTACTACTGGTGATTGCAGTTTACTACTGATACGCGTTTTGGAAGCATATCAAGTCCGAGATCTTCGTAGAGATAGTTATAGAATGTAAATCAATGTATATCTTTATAATTCGAATGTAAATCAAGTCCTAGAATAACTAGGGTAAATAGTTTAGCTTCAAGGACTATTATAAATAGTTCCGTACGAATTGTAAACGTACGTGTGTATTGTTAACTCGATAATATACATTGAAGCTTTTTGTGAAACTGTGTTCTTAATACTTTCGCATATTATTTACAGTTCATTGTTCTTAATTTATTGATATAGTGTTGATCCGCTGCAACTTCTATAATCAATTAGATCTAAGGTGTTTATTAACTTCTCTATAGTTAATCGATCCTGACAAGTGGTATCAGAGCTTATTGGTTCTAGATCTACAATTTTAAGAACAACAAAAAGTTTTAATCTTTAAAACACACAGATTGTTAATCATGACTGATAACAATGAAAGCACTCAGGCCAATAAAATCCCTATACTCACTCCCAATAACTTTGGGATGTAGAAGAATCGTATTAAGCAATACATGCTTATTAAAGATTATTCCATGTGGGAAGTTGTCCTTGAAGGAAACAAAACTGGTCCTGGTCAAGCAAGCAGCTCTGCAACTGAGGCAGACAAACTTAAGTGTGAGAAGGAGAAGAAAGACAAAGGAATCGAACTTAAAACTCTAAGCACTCTCCTACTGGCCATTCCTAACGACTATCAACATCTCTTCGTTGAGTATGATGATGCAAAGGTACTTTGGGAAGCCCTGGAGAAGAGATTTGTTGGGACAAAGAGCACCAAAAGGAATATGAAGTCTGTTCTCAAACAAGACTTTGAAAATTTCAAAGGAAAGCCCAATGAAACACTCACTCAAGTGTTTGACAGATTCAACAAGCTAATTGGTGAACTTAACCAGGTTGGGGTTAAGATGGATCAGGAAGATGTCAACATGAAGTTCCTAAGGTCTCTAAGTGAAGAATGGGCCATGTATACAGTGGTATATAGACAAAGAGATGCACTAGAAGAAAAGGAGTTGGATGAACTCTACAATGATCTCAGAGTATTTGAAACTGAGGTAAATCAAAAGAACCCTTCTATTTCTTCTAATAATGCTGCATTTGTATCTAGTACAGGTCAAGGACAGGAAACCTCCACAGGAAAGGCTGCAGATTCTGAGGACACTGCAAGAGAATCCTTCTTCACTAGTCATGTGCATACTGCACTGATTGGTGATGACTTGGAACAATTAAATCCAGATGATCTTGAGGAGATGGATCTTAAATGGCAGATGGCTATGCTGAGCCTAAGAACCAAAAGGTTCTTAAAAAGGACTGGGAGGACAAGCCTCAACTACAACAAAGGTGACAAAGCTGGATTTGACAAAACAAAAGTCAAATGTTACAACTGCAACAATCTTGGCCACTTTGCAAAAGAATGTCCTCAGCCAGACAAAAGATCAAAATCAACTGCTCTTGTTTCACAACAAGGACAAGGATATGACTGGAGCTTCCAAGCAGAAGAGCATGCTCAAAATCAAGCTCTCATGGCCTTTACTGACAACAAAACTGAGGTAAAACCTAAACCTTGTACTTCTGAATGTATTAAAATTGTTAAAAATCTAGAAAAAGAAAACACTAAATTAACTGAAGATTTAGCAAAAGCAGTAAGAAGAAATCATGAATTTGATGGTGTAATTGCTGATCAAGAACATCAAATAAAGGTGTACCAGATGATTGATCAGAGGATAAAGGAAGAATTGCTTCAAGCTGTGGATGAGAAAGAGTTTTATGAATTAAAAAATAAAGAATTAACATGCAAATTAGAAGAATGTCAACTTGAAATTGAACAGAATAAATTAACAATTAAAAAGTTTGAAAGAAGTACAAAAATTCTTGATGAACTAACTAACAATCAAACTACAGAAAAAGTTGTCCATGGGGTGGGATATCATGCTGTACCACCTCCATATAAATTCATTCCTCCACTAAAAAACAGTTCAGAAAGAATCATTAATGAATTAAAAACTGAAAATCAAACTCAATCACATAATGAAACATCTGAATCAAATGATTCTTCTGATGATGATTAATCAATTGAATTTACAATCTCTCAAACTGAATCACCAAAATCAATTGATACAAGTTTTCACACAGCACAAAGTCCAAATGAATCTCCTAAATATGATGCAGAAAACATACCAAAAATTTTAACAAGGGGAAATGAAAGAAATAAAAATCAACTCTTAGATCAAAGAATACCTGAAGGTGCAAAAAGTAAGAAATTAAGATGTGTTATTTACAACAAAATGAATCATTTAGCAAAGGATTGTCACTTCAATCCAATAAATTGTAAAGAATTCAAAGAATTTAAAACTTTCAAAGAAAAGGCAAAAACACAGAAATTAAAAGATACTACTGGTCCTTCAGTAGTACATAAAACAAAAATTCCAATTGCTGAAACACCAAGATTTGGAAGAAGTGCACCAAGATTTGTGCATAACAGAAGAGTTGGAAGCCCAAAGAACAGCAACTACTTCAAGAACAATGGAAAATCCAATCAAAATAAACAATATTTTAAATTTTCCAACACCAGTAAAAACTTTAACAATTTTACTACTGGTGTTAACCCTAATTATAATGCTGTATGGTACCAGTACAAAAATACTACTGGTAAAAACCCTAATTACAAGAATACTACTGCTCCTAAACCAACTTTTCAAAATACTACTGGTGTCAACCCTAAAAACACTACTGGTCATTCTAAACATGGTAAGTACCCAAATACTACCGGTCCATCAGTAGTAAAGTATACAAAAGCTAAACATCATGGGTATACACTAAGATCAGTAGAAAATTCAAACACCAGTAACACTTTTAAAAGGGCAGTAGTAAAATTAAAAACCAGTAATAAACAAGTATGGGCACCAAAAATGTTTAAAGTTAAATCCCCAAAGGCTTATTTCTCAAAGGATGAACCCAAGACATACAAAGCTTGGGTTCCCAAACTTAACTGATCCTTTACTCACTTGTGCAGAGCATTCAGATCCCAGAAGAAGGAAGAACATGGCATATTGATAGTGGATGCTCAAGGCACATGACTGGAAATCTGCAAATTCTTAAAGATTTCAAGTTATTTGATGGAGGTTATGTGGCCTTTGGTGAGAACCCAAAGGGAGGTAAGATTACAGGTAAAGGTATTGTTACTAATGGCAAAATTACCTTTGATGATGTATTTTATGTAGCTGAACTAAAATACAATCTAGTCAGCGTGTCTCAAGTTTGTGATAAAAAGAACAAAATTCTTTTCACAGACATTGAGTGCATCATTATTTCTCCTGACTTTATTTTAGATGAAAAATATGTTGTTTTAAGAACTCCAAGGAGAAACAATGTGTATTGCCTGGATATAGGGGGAGAACTCATTTCTTCAAATGAGGTCAACTGTTTTATATCCAAGGCAAACACCACTGAATCAGAACTATAGCATAGAAGGATGTGTCACACTAATTTCAAAAACATGAACAATTTAGTAAAAAGAAATCTGGTCATTGGACTACCTCAAAAACAATTTATGTGTGATCATCATTGTGTTGCATGCCTAAAAGGTAAACAACACAAGTCTTCTCATAAGTCCAAAACTGTGAACTCTATTTCTGTTCCTTTACAACTCTTACATATGGACCTTTTTGGACCTACAAATGTAATGAGTATTGGAAAGAAACAATATTGTCTTGTTATTACTGATGACTTTTCCAGATATACATGGGTTTTCTTTCTCAGGACAAAGGATGAAACAAGTGAACTCATAAAGAACTTAATTGTCAAATTGGAGAACACATCTGATCAAAAAGTTAAAGCAATAAGATGTGACAATGGCACAGAATTTAAAAATGCTAACTTAATTAACTTTTGTGATCTTAAAGGAATTGACAGGCAATACAGCTCACCTAGAACTCCACAACAAAATGGTGTAGCTGAAAGAAGAAACAGAACCATCATTGAAGCAGCAAGCTCAATGCTAGCAGACTCAAAATTACCAATTACTTTTTGGGCAGAAGCTGTTAATACTGCCTGTTATGTTCAGAACAGAGTATTAATAGTGAAGCCACATTTTAAAACACCTTATGAACTTTTTAATAAAAGAAAACCCTCTATAAGCTTTTTAAAATCATTTGGTTGTCCTTGTACTATTCTGATTACAAGAGAACAAACTGGTAAATTTGACTGCAAAGCTGATGATGGAATCTTTGTGGGATACTCTACTCAAAGCAAATCATACAGAGTATTCAACAAAAGACTAAGGATAATTGAAGAAAGCATTAATGTATCCTTTAATGAAAATGTTCCCAATGAACAAGGAAATGGTCCAGATTGGCTATTTAACATAGACAATCTAACCAAATCCTTTAATTTTAACATGAATTTCAATGCAGGTGATCCAAACTGTCATACTCAAAAGCAAGGAACATCATCTGTTAATACTGGTCAAGAAGAGATGAGATACATAGTAGTTGATACTGCTCCCATAGTTAATACTGATGTCAGTAATAACTCAAATTATGGAAACAGTAGTAACTCTGAGAATGAGGTCAGTAGTAATTCAAATACTACTGGTACCAGTAATAGTACTAAAAATACTACTGGTCCCAACAATAACCTAGATTCTCAAGATACTACTGATACCAGTAACAACAACAATACTACTGATCTCAATGAAGACAATAGCAGTAGTAACTCTGACCAACATGATGATGAATCAAACATCAATGACAATGAAGGATCACTAGAGGAACAACTGCCTGAGACAAATGAGTCCAATCTTGAAAATCAACTAGTAGTTGATAAAGCTACAACCACAAGGACTCAGAAGAACCATCCATTAGATCTTGTTCTAAGTGATGTTAACTCACCACTACAAAAAAGAAGCAAATTAAACAAAAGCTTAACTGCAAATATGTGTAATATAAGTTTAATTGCTAATGAATGTATGTTTGAATGCTTTCTGTCTCAGGATGAACCAAAGAAGATCCAACAAGCAATGAAGGACTCAAACTGGATTGAGGCAATGCAAGAAGAACTCCTTCAATTCAAGTTACAAGCTGTTTGGACACTTGTACCTCTACCCAAAGGAAAAAGAGCCATTGGAACAAGATGGATCTTTAGAAACAAGAAAGATGAAAGAGGTATAGTGATCAAGAACAAAGCAAGACTTGTAGCCCAAGGATACACTCAAGAAGAAGGAATAGACTATGATGAAGTATATGCTCCTGTTGCTAGAATTGAAGCTATAAGAATATTTCTAGCATATGCTTCATTCAAGAAGTTCAAAGTCTATCAAATGGATGTGAAGAGTGCATTCCTATATGGGAAGATAGAAGAAGAGGTCTATGTATGCCAACCTCCAGGCTTTGAAGATCCAAAACATGGTAACTATGTGTTCAAACTGGATAAAGCTCTATATGGCCTACATCAGGCACCAAGAGCATGGTATGACACATTATCATCATACCTATTGGAGAACAACTTTAAAAGAGGGGCCATTGACAAAACTTTGTTTACAAAGAAAGTCAAAGATGATATACTACTGGTACAAATCTATGTAGATGATATCATCTTTGGTTCAACAAATGATGTATTATGCAAAGAATTTGAAGAACTGATGCAGATTAAATTCAAAATGAGCTCTATGGGTCCAATGAACTTCTTCCTTGGACTCCAAGTCAGTCAAAGAACAGATGGTATTTTGATAAATCAATCAAAATATGTCAAAGACATCTTGGAGAAATTTGATTTGAAAGACAGTAAGAGTGCAAGTACACCAATGGAAACACACAAACACCTACATCCTGATGTTGAGGGGGAGGATGTAGATGAACACCTATATAGATCAATGATAGGCTCTTTGATGTACTTAACTGCATCAAGACCTGACATTATGTATAGTGTTTGTGTGTGTGCAAGATATCAAGCAAGACCTAAAGAACTACACTTGCAAGCTGTCAAAAGAATATTCAGATACTTGAAAGGTAAACCATCACTAGGTCTATGGTATCCACATGATTCACCCTTTGAACTCATAGCCTACACAGATAGTGACTATGGAGGTGAATGTCAAGACAGAAAGTCCACTACTAGTTGATGTCAATTCTTTGGATCAAGACTGGTGTCATGGCAATGTAAGAAGCAAACAAATGTATCAACATCAACTGCTGAAGCAGAGTATGTAGCTGCATCTGCTTATTGTGCTCAAGTACTCTGGATTCAAAACTAGCTTCTAGACTTTGGTATCTCTATCCTTAAAACTCCTATTTTTATTGATAATCAAAGTGCTATTAGTATTGTGAACAATCCAGTAAAACACTCTAAAACCAAACACATTGAAATAAGATTTCATTTTGTAAGAGATTGCAATGAAAAGAAATTAATCAAAGTGGTTAAAATCCATACTGATGATCAATTAGCAGATCTTTTTACAAAAGCTTTTGATGTAGGAAGATTCAACTTATTTGTTAGCAGTATTGGAATGATTTTGATAAATTAAAATCTCACTTAAAGTCATGTGTAAAGTTTTGTTGTAAAAAGTTATTTATTTAAAAGTGTTTTACTACTGGTAGATCTGTATTACTGATTGTAGGCTTGTGCACAAAATACTACTGGTAGTTTATTCCTACTGGTGTGTATTAGGTTCACATAAATACTACTGGTAAGTCAGTACTACTGGTATTCACATATACTACTGGTCGTGTGTGTTGGTGGTTACTACTGATGTCTATAGTTACTACTGATGTCAAAATCCTTAGTCACTACTGATGCTAGTAGATACTACTGACGTTTTATTACTGATATCATAGTTACTACTGGTCTTTCAGAATCACAATTACCAAACTAACCCCCATGAAAATAACCGTTATGCTATGATTCGAAGGGCAATTTAGTCTTTTTGCAGGGTAAATCGAAAGATATAAAAGGCGGCAGTCGATTAGTTTAGCATTATCTTCACTTCGATCCGCTAAATCCTCTCGATAAATCCTAGCTTACGATCAAAAAATCCTGAGTCAGTAACAAAATTCTTACATTTTTCTCTCAAAATCAACAACAATGGCAACGCTACAATCTCTCAACGTTCAAACCGATCTTAAATACTCAGAGTTCCATAATATGTGTGCGTTTTTACGAAATCCAGACGGCACTAAAGACTTTCGACCAATAGTGCAATTTTTAAAGAACTCATACATTAAGTTCGCGTTAACGGTGAAACCGAAAGCCTATCAACAGCACTTGGTGGATTTTTGGACCAATGCTGAAAGAACAGAAGGAACGATCACATCGATGATCAAATCAAAAGTAGATGGAAAGCATATAACAGTAACTGAACAATCAATCAGACATAATCTACAACTACATGATGATTCAGGTATGTATACTCTTCCCAAGGAATTCATTGCTGAAATTTTAAATAAAATGGGATATGAGGGAAGACTGAACATAGTAACTTTTCAAAAGGGTATTCTCTCCCCACAATGGAAATTTTTAGTACATACTCTTCAGCACTGTATTTCTCCAAAAAGAAGTACTTGGAATGAGTTTAATAAGGCAATAGCCTCTGCTGTTGTCTGTTTATGCACAGACCAAGTCTTTAATTTTTCCTACATGATTTTTGAAGGTATGTTGGGAAATCTTAGTTCTACAAAATTTTTAATGTATCCCAGATTTCTACAACATATCATAAACTGTGAATTACAAAACTTGTCAACTCCCAAAAATATTTTCATAATACCTGAGTTGAACAAGAAAGTTTTCTCAAATATGAGAAAACAATTTAAATTTTCGG